>JZLH01S0321009.1:7584-23338 GCA_001188425.1 Eucidaris tribuloides | reverse complement strand
GGCGCGAAATTGCTTTTTTTCTGCCAAAGTCCCTAGGTTTCAACATTCAACATTTTTCCCAGTCACGCCAGTCACCGAAAAACTCGCTTGCAGGGGGGGGGGGGGGAGGTGGTGTGACGAAAACATTTTTTCTCCAAATCACATGTCCAAATTTTTTCCCAGTTCACACCAGTCGCCAAAACCGTTCAGCGAAGGGGGGGGGGGGGGGTAAGTTAGTGACGAAAAAAAAAATCTCTAAATTCCCATCGGTAAAAAATATTCACTGTCATAATTTTGTGTGGGCGTACCTGGCGGGGGGCACGTGCCCCCACCAGCCCCCCCCCCCCCCCGTAGCTACGCCCTGTATCCAGTGCGCCTAAAAGAGACTCTATAATGCTACACCCCTGGCGCACGGCCGAAAGTTTGCGATGGAGGACCTTCGTGCAGTTAGTGTAGAGCACCGCGGCGCGCAGTGCGCACGGAAAATCGGAAATTCGCCGAATATATTAGTGCGTGAAATTTCTCATTACGGTATGGTTTTCTATAATCAAAGTACAACTCATAAAAACAGGTAGTTGATTGTTCAAACAAAGAAGATGGTACCAGCAAGTTAGTGTTAATTCATAGCAGTCACCGATTAGACGGTTCAGAGGGCGCCAGAAAATAGGACAAACTGCAGAGATTATGACGGCAGGTGATGCTGAATTTGCTGTAAAGCGGACCAAGTTGTGAGTGTACTGGCGCGCCATAGGGCTGGCGGGAGCTCGCAGATCGCAGTCTGACACCTGCATGCACCAAGAACAAGTCCTGCCCGGCGTGGATGCCACCGCGTCTGTCTGCTGTCGTGTTGCTGAATGCTTGCACAGTAAAGTTACAGTCTACATAGACATAAACACAAAGTTCAAGACAGGCAATAAACTACAGGTAGGAAAGTTCAGTGAAAAACCTGTTTATCAGATTCATATTGCTCAGCTACACAAAATAAATGGGCAATTCCACGAGAAAGTTTACCCCAGGGTGGAAAAATAAATCAAGCGAACAACTTTGTTTCTACCCTGAGAAGTATTCAGGAAGGCGTCACATCAACATGACCTAATGAAAAAAAATCTGCTGGCTCAAGTCGCGAAAAGATATTTTTTGAGCTTTTGAAATAAATGATTCTGTAAAGACATTGCAGTAAAAATCAAGTGTGTTTGCAGTTATTTCTTGTTAATGTGAAAAATTGTCACATATAACTGACTTATCAGGATATTATTTCTATATAGGTCTATGCTGGAAATAAAGCTGAGGCGACTCATTTTAACATCATCCCGCTGGATACTGCAATGAAATAATCTCTTCTTGAAAAATGGCTATTTCATTTTTCTGATTTCCCTCTCGCTGGAAGTGTATAATGTCCTAACGTTTCGATATAAAAGTTTACAGTACACTATGTTTTGGTCCAATTTTGTTCTAAATTCAAATGCAAAGCTAAAATGTGATATCACACAACATATCCAGAATTTTTTTCGAGAATTTGCCATTGTTCATCCCCCAAAAAATGCGTTTTTTACGGACAATTACACAACCAACTCGTTAACGCGACATTACAATTTAGTATCACAAGATGTAGCTGCGATGATTAAAGTCAAATCTTGGATTCCAACACTGTCCATGACTGCAATGTTGATATCTGTCCCACCTTAAGTAGATACCTTGTAAACCTATATTAACTCTTAACGTGGCCAGAGGTTTAACACTTCTATGGTACTTAATAGTGTATTATTTGGTGCAGATCTGCCGACTTTGGCCATGTTAAGATTAACATTAATGTAGCCACATAACAGCAAACAATGCACTATTTCACTTTGGATTTGACTAATCCTCTACAGCCTTGTCATGTACTTGTACTACTCCCCATGCCCTCCCTGATCGTTTGCATGAGCTTGCAAACACAGCAACTGCCGCTTATCAAGCTGAGCAAGTGCACTCGTTTTCAGTGATGCTGGAGAATAACAGGAGGATGAGAGAGGAACAACCAACTCCTGCTTTATAGCTTCCAATGGGGTCCTTTTCATGTAGAGATTTAAGACAAAAACAAATCTGCAAGTACTTTTGCATCAAGAAAGATCCATTCTGATGGATGCAGTTATGAAATTTTCTGAAAGAGACCAGATCCATGAATTTCTTTGTGTCACAGCACAGCAAAAGAAAAGGAAGGTTATTTGCCTACCCTCTCCCACAATGGACAACAGGGAACCACTTTCTGTTTCAAGCTGATATGCGAAGCAGATATGATACTATTCTCTAAACAGACCTTTTCTGACATTGACATAAATGTACGTCTGAAAACACAGAAACTAGAAAAGCCACATCCTTTATTGCTGAAAAGACCTATTGACTTTGTTGAACTATTATGCATTTGTTTTAATTAGAATAAAAGCAGCTTATTAGCATATGCGTTATATGCTCAGCTCATGGATATGGATGTCTAGCTGATTATGAAATTGAAAAGTGTAATGTCCGTAAACGCTTCTATAATGACACATTTTGTATGATTACGAATTTGATCATCAATTACAAAAAGTCAAGGCTGATTTACGTGTTATTTACAGAATCACCGATTCATTGCCAGACATTAAATTTAGCCTTTTAGATTCTACTATCAAAAAAGTCAACAAACTTAATAAAGTATGGGGTATACCCCAAATACTCCTCAATTGTGCAACTTTCAAAAATATAAAAAGATATCATAAAAGTGCATATGGCACATTTTTAAATGTCTATGGAGTACTATCAAACTGCAAAAGAACAAAAAATATAATACATCATGTTTGACCCCTACCACTTTATGAAAGTCGACAAATCTGCTAATCGTCCTAACGCTTCAAAAATGTAATGTCCGTAACGCCACACATTATGGTACCTGTAGAGGGAAACATGATTCATCTGTTTCACTAATTTAACTTTATTCTTATTTAACACTTCCTTACCTTTCAATTTACTTAGAAAATTGTTTAACTGTGTCGTTAAACTACACAGACTTTCAATGAACATACAGGCATGCAAAAAGCTGTGTCCAAAAAATGTAATGTCCGTAACGGCACACATTTTGGCTCCAGTAACTACCACACAACGGTAATGAATGGATGGAAACTTTCCACTGTATATAATTTAGGGCAATGTGTGTGATTCCATTTTATGAGTTCATAATAAAAATGTTGTGTTATCCTAATGGACCGTTTGAAGTTTGCCAAAATTCTTCTGAAATGTAATGTCCGTACGGCTTGGAAGTTGCCAAATGTTCATTGAACTGTGTACAAAATCTACACTGCAGAGACGGCTTTACTCTTTGCGCCGGCGGGGGCGGGGGGGGGGGGTACTGATTATAGTTGGACAGGTGCAGAGGTGTGCCACTGTGAAACGCCGAACCATAGCCCACATCATAGCGGGTCCTTTTGCCGTAAATAGGACCATGTCTACTCTTAAGTGTTTCAAAATCTTTGCATACCGAACATTTGAAATAGCAAATGTTTGCGGCAAAGCACGCCGGGAAAATTTGTTTACAAACGAAATATTTTGTGCAGATGAAAGAAAGCAAATAATCATAAGTCGTCTTTATGTCTCATAGTAATGGACAGTATTTTGGCTGCTATGAATCCCTTTCTTCAAGCTTTCCAATGATACCAAACTTTCTTGTGTTTTCTTCCAAAAAAAAAAAAAAAGTCACAGCGCATTGCATAATGAGAAAGTCCCAATTAACACGAACTTAAAAATACACAGCAGACGCGCATTGCGTTTGCCATGGTGTTTTCTTCTGCACGTACTAAATTTCCTCTGCGGCAGCATTTGCGAACGTTCCATCTAACATGTTATGCACCTGCACTCTATGTCAATTGACATGCACGCTTTGCTCACATTGATTGCTTACGTGTCTAAAGATTGTTGTCAAGGGATGTGCAAGTCCATTACTTCCCTTCGATTATCTCAATACCAAACGGTGTTTAGTACTTACAAATGTGTGTGCTTGAAAGTTTGAGATCCATACGTCATGAATTTGTTTTATCATGAGAAAAACTAATAACGACATGTTACCAGAATGTGGTGTGCTTTCCGTAGAGTCTTTCAATTTTGCATCAAAACTGTGAATCGCGCGTTATTGGTGTAAACGTACGGAGAGCGAAGACCAGGCGGCAGCGCACTTGATTGTGACAACGGCTAACGACCATCGCACGACATTTAGCTAACGGCTGATCGGACAATTTTGGGAACGGCCACGTGCACGTATTGACGTCCGCCGGATTTTTCGAAAATGAAGCTTCCCAGTAATTTGAAAAAGTATGAAGCTTTAACCGTCCATTCGATTTTTCACCAAACTTCACATATTTCTTGCCCCAAGTCTTCTTACACACCTACTGTGCATGCTGGTCCTAAGCCAGAGCTACATGTATATGGTACCAATACGCCCTCTTACTGGAAAAAACGAACAAATTATGCAACTGTGTGAATTGAATGCGAAGAGCAACTTTTATAACAAATTGCATAAATTTGCAAATTTCAATGGCTGGACCACATTTTAGAAAAATTAAAACAGATTACTGAATGTTGAGTCCTTAATTTTCATAACATATAATGTTTAACAGATTATAGACTAGCCATATCAAAACAATATTTCAGTACGAGTATTGCTAACAAGGCTGAATTTTAGCAGTCAATTTTCTGTGTCCAAACCTGCAATAAGGCGCATAGGCCCATCCATTACTTTGCACACATAATAGGAGCCTAATTACCCAATATACGCTTGGAGCTCGTACACTCTCCTCATAAGTAGTGAGTCTCTTTACTGAGAGGTGGTTGTATCTGTCATATCCAATCTCTCACATTGGATCATGATTTCAGCTGATTCATTCATATTTTAGATGTTTTTTGACGTGCAAATCAATGACACAATCTTTAATACATGTAGATGCACGCAAAGTTGAAAATGGGTCAAATGGCAAAAATCGTCTAAACAAAAAAAAACACTTTCTTCTTAAAATGTCATCAAGTTTTGTGACATTAATGATTTCAGCATGATTTCATTCATATTTTAAGATGTTTTTGACGTGCACAATCAATGACACATCTTTAATACATGTAGATGCACGCCAAGTGAAATGGGCAAATGGCAAAATCTTTTAAACCATTAAACAAAAAAAACACTTTCTTCTTTAAAAATGTCATCAAGTTTTGTGACATAATGACCGTGGTGTTGGTCATTGCATCAATTAAGGCCCCGAAAAATTAATTCCTTGTTTACTGTCAGGGTTGTTTTAGAAATGAGAAACAAGGGGTACCTTGTAATATTATTTGATATAAATATTTTTTGAAAGGTGGCTGCCATGTGTACAAATTTTGCTCAAGTGCTATTTAACCCTTTGGAGACTAGTATGAGCTATAGAGTGTTGGGGTCTATGAAAACTGCATGTTATTTTCAAATCAAGTCATTTCCAACAGGCAGGAGCGAAGATTTCATGTGACGAGTTGGGGGGACGGATGTGCCGAAGGTTAAATAATAATACCCTCACATGGGGGAAAAAAACGTCCCAAGTACATGTAGACATGTATATTGTTAAAAAGGAGAAATTGTGACTTTAATGTCCCCCTCACCCGCATATGATTAAAGATTAACCCCTTGGGGACAACGGGCTTGTACAGAAGCCCAGTACATTGCACACTCAGAGACGACGGGCTTCTACAGAAGCCCAGAATATATGACAAAAATTTCGGCCGAACACTGGATAAACGGTAAAGTTTCATTACTTAATGCGTCTGTCCCTGAAATTACACATTTTTGACTAGTATAAAATAAGAAAATAAATATTGTGAGAGAAATTTTATCAGAATACATGGGTTTATATTCCCTTCAAATTCAAACTCGTGCAAATAGCGTCGTCTCTCAATGAACAACAGTGCTGTATAGCATCGAGCCCAAGGGGCTAATAATCTATTTTCATCACATCCTTTAAATAGGTTTGCCAATTACAAAATTTATCAAAAATACTAGTGAAGATTGAAAAAATATATATAAGTTTTTAAAAATCGAGGGGGGATGATCCCCCCAAAAAAGTTTGAGGGGGGAACACGTCCCTCCGTCCACCTCCCCCCCCCCCCCCTTCCCGGGACTTGCCGCCCATGCCAACAGGTTAACCTTATTAATGAGTTTAATTTGCTCTAAAAGTTATCACACTAAAATCTAGCCTTAGACAAGCCCCTCTTGCAGTATTATGGTTGAGCGAAGCGAGCCCAGCTGAGCGCGCAACGCAAGGGCCTTTTGAGATCTGCTTTGTATTCTTATATTTATAGACCTTTAAATTACTGATTTTTGCTACCCAATTTTGGTAGCAATATTCAAACATTCAGTGTGTCTGTTTGTCTATTTGATTCTATGTTGAATATGCAATCATACTGGGACCATATTCACACAGACTTTTGCTGTAAAACAAAACGATCTGTACGCGTTTACTTTTTCATAAGGTGAAATGATTCCTACACAGATTTCTGCACGCCAAATTGTACCTTATAAAAACAAAATTTAAAAATGCTTAACTACATGTACTGTAGTCTGTTCAAACAAGAACGTGTACTAATTTTGTAGTTACCAGCACCGACGGAATTTCTTTCTTTCAATCCACCGAATAGTTGACAATGCCAAGACAGATGAGCGCAGTGCGTAATTCTATTGGTTGATTCAAACAGAGATCAGTCATTCCTGTGGTCATAAATAACTTCTCGGATGTGAAGCGGATCTCAAAAGGCCCTCACTCTGTCATGCTTGGCTGGGGTCGCTTCACTCACCCATAACAGCGAGAGGGTCTTGTCAGCTAACATTATGCCTCTTCATGGTACTTTGTTATCTTTTTTGTCAGTGAAAATCAAAATATGAAATATCAAATCAAAAAAAGAAGGGGGGCACCAAACAGGAAGCAGGCGGGACAATTAACAAGTAATTGATTTTATGCAGTAGTTATCGAAATTCAAAAGTTTTTTAGTGTTTTGCATGAACAGTACTTTTCATGACTGTATGCCTGAATGTATAAAAGAATAATCTATGGGCTGGGGGGGGGGGTGGGTTGGGAGTAGTAAACCCAGATACTCATACTGTACATGTACATTTTCAATTTTTTTAATTCCCAAATGATTATTTTGTGGTACAGTTATTTTTTCATGGTCCAGGATTGGTTATTTCCCAGGAAATACTGGGAAATAACGAGAAATTCTGGGAGTACTCGGCATGTATTTGGAGGTACAGGGAATAATACTACAAAAAACATGTACTTGGGAAATACCTGGGCACTACTTGAAAATATTCAAGACGTGTATTTCATAGCACTATTCCAACTATTTCCCATTTTTCTAAAAAATGATTGAGGTGGTATTTACCAGCAGTATTTCCCACTCCAGCCAACCTTGTCATGGACATAATCAGACCTTATCTAAGACCTGGAAAATTATGTACATGTAGCTCAGATTTTTCTCTCTACATTTTAACTGGAAAGTGGAAACATACATGTAGATTTCAGGATTTGCAAGTCCATCACTTCCGTTTATGGTAGTAAAGTACTTACAGATGGTGTGCTGAAAGTTTGAGATCCATGCGTCACAAACTATGAGAAAATTATGCTACCAGAATATTGTTCTTTCCGTGAGTTCAAATTTTGCTGAAATTGCAGAACACGGTACATGTATGCATGGCCAGCTGACGGGGAACGGGCAACCTCGCACACTATGGTTTTCATGGTTGAACTCTGCACTGCATGACACTTGGCTAGCGGCCGATCAGACAATTTTGGAACTAACAGAACATGCTCATCACTTTGCAAATTTTGAAGTTTAACCATCCAGATTTCCTGTATGTATACTACTCAAAGTTTCTTCTATGACAGGTGTTTATTTATAATACTAATCTTCACATTGCGAAAGATTTGAGCTGATTTCATTCATTTTCTGGTATGCAAATCCTGAACTCTATCTTTAACTCTGCTCTTCTTCCGTGGCAAAAGGAAGGAAGGAAGTGACAAAGTGGATTGACATTTCCTGCAATCCAATAGTCAAAATATCCTGTGCAGTACCTTCAGCCTAACCTGTGGCTTATGGTGCTTTTTTAAAAAAAACATTAATCAGATCTTCATTAAATACTCACAATGATTGTCAAATAATCACTTCACCAACAGTAGTACAGTCAAATCCATACAGTTGCCAATTCTGTATAGCAGCCACCCTGCATATTAGCCACCAAATTGATTCTCATGAAGAAAAATTACTGTCTAGAATCCTCCTGCATACACTGTACAAAGAGTATGGCCCAGAAAAAAATGGTACAGCTACATTTATGAATCTTATTTCCCAAATTAATTGCTCATCTTTATTTAATTCATCTGATAAACTATTTTTTCCTGAATAGAATGTCACCAAGATCATCTTCTTTTGCTGGATATGTACTTTCCATTTTAGGGCCATTTTAGGGCCGATTTTGTGAACCAATGTAAACTTGGTATGGGCACCAGTTAATGTTTAATTTCTGTAGGGTGCCATCGATCGGAAGCCTCATTACCACTTCACTGCGAGAAAAGTTGAAGTGCACTGCTTTGCAAAACTGCCTCGAAGTTTAAAATGAAAACTGCTGAACAAAATTAATCTAAGATTTGTATTGCTCAGAAAAGAACTTGTTATCAGATGAATAGGAAAATAGTAATTTTTTTCTTGGATAATGAAGGGAGGAAATGGTTAACTTAAAGTCAAAGTTTAGTTTTGGTGATTTTTTTTTATTTGAAAGCAGGGCGCGACAAACCCGCTTGCCCGCTTGCCCGGGGCAAGTGAAAACCACGGGCGGGCAAGCAAAGATCAATTTCAATTGCCCAATCGGGCAAGCGGTGATTTTCAAAATGAAAATATTAAAACACAGACATTAGCTTGATAGAACTTGGACAAATTCAAAACATTTCCCATAATAAAAAAACCGGGCGAAAACCGCAAACACAGAACAAAATTACCCTCAGTTCTGTTCAAAAACGACGTAAACAAAGTATGAAAATGGAGCGCTAATTCACCGACTCTCTCGTGCGCACGGATATGCATCAGAGAGAATGTACTTTCCTGTCAATTACCGTTGAGGGCGCATGTCAAGAAGGCGGAAACATACGACCAGCTCGATCGGCCGCGCCGCCCAGCTTTTCAATCTCATGTTTTTATCCCGTACGTAAGGCTAACATGCGGAGAGAAATTTGTTTTGTAAGTAAAGACGTTAAAATATGTATTTTGGTGAGTAAAGCCAATCATTGTTGTTGATATTTGTTACCAATGATAGAGGTACGTTCGTTTTAAAAATATTTTGACTTATACATCGTTTCAACTGTCATACGGTCAGTCAATAATTGACTGATGATTTCAGTCCACACATTGTAATCGATGTTGGGCCTGTAGTCGGAAGTCCCTATGGCATCGAGTGATTCGAGTCAACTCCCGCATTTTGCTTGGAGTCGTCCGATACCCATGTACTGGATTTTAAAACAGTTAATTAATTTTTTTTTTCAACGATATTGGTATACTGGCGAAATATATTAAGATAAATATTTTGGGATAATAGATTCAGAGTCATATCTTTTCAAAAGACATTAATTATTTTGTTTAATACTATAGTTCGTATAATTTGTATCAATTCCTTTTTTTTTTTTTTTACTGTGGCAACCAGTGCATTTGTCGCTACATTGACCAAGTTCAACAACATCACTGTTCTTTTGGAGGTAAGCATTTATTGAAACAGTAGTTGAAGGCTTACAGTCAATAGTTGCATTAATTTCATAGTCATTCTGCTGAAATTTAATAATTGATGACATTTTACTGTCACCTGATCAGTTCTTTGCTACTCTGTTTCCTTTGCTGAGGCCTAAAGCCATCCATAGGCTGAGCTGGCTGAGCAGTTTTCTTGCCAAGAGTAAAAGTTCATTTTGTAATGTTATCAACAACACTTGTAAATAAATAGTTCGTGATACTTTTTTACTTTTTAAGAAAATATCACAAAACAAAGAAAATAAAAAGAAAATTCGCGCGAAGTTACTTTTTCTTGAGGGCAAGCCTAAAAAAAATCACTTGCCCGACCAGGCAAGTGAAAAAAAAAACAATTGTAGAGCGCCTGTTGAAAGCTTTATCCCCAACGAGGTCATATCACACCAATAACAGGATCTGAATGTCTTTAGTTTTCTTTAAATTAATTAATGAAAATCTCGCGGGGGCGGGGGGGCCAATGTAAAGAATATTAGAAAATCTTGTGGGGTCCCGGACCCCCAGATTTTTCTACTTACTTTACTTTTATAACTAGCCATCCAAAGAGGTTAATCAGGTGTAAGGTTATCTGAGTTATACCTCATCCAGAAGATC
This sequence comes from Eucidaris tribuloides, assembly GCA_001188425.1. Taxonomy (NCBI): domain Eukaryota; kingdom Metazoa; phylum Echinodermata; class Echinoidea; order Cidaroida; family Cidaridae; genus Eucidaris; species Eucidaris tribuloides. The sequence continues at coordinate 12,964 of JZLH01S0321009.1, read as the reverse complement.
AGAGTCGTGACCTTTATTGTTGTTATTATTATTATTATTATTATCATTATTATTACTACTATTAACATTATTATTAACACCTTATTGACCCTTTGGATGCTATAGTCAATATCTCAGGGGGTCCCCCCCCCCCTGAGATTTTTCATTAAAAACTAAAGACATTCAGAATCTTTTATCAAATGAAAAAAACAATGCCAAAACTAAACTTGGGCTTTAATGTATTTTTTTTTCTGGGTGACACTGTATATCAAAACGGTTTACAATAAATTACTAGGCACTCAGTGACAGGAAAACTATGCACTTGATTTTATGCTAACTGCAAGGAAACATAAACAGCTGCCAGGCGAAAATGTATATCTTTTTTTTTCAATCTGTAGTCCTCCAATTAAAACATTTGTTCTATGTATTTGACAAACAGGGTTTGCATATTTCCCACTTTTTGTCATATTTCACAGACACTGTCCGATATAAAATTGCCATCTTGTGTACAAAGTCAATGACAGAAATTTATATTTCCTGGACGATTGGATGGGAAATATGATCCTGACTGATCCTGACTGTGAAATATGCCACCCCTGTTGACAAATGCATTTTAACCCCTTAGATGGGGTTGTCCAGAAACCCGCTACATTTTACATTCAGAGACGATGATATTCTAACCAGGAAGTTCACAAAATATGATTTATAGCTTTTCAGTCAAACTTTGGATTAAATGCTATTAAAAGCTTAATTTCCAAATGCCTCTGTCATATGTACTACTGCATAAAGGAAGAAAATAATGTACCGTGTACATGTATGCTGTGTAGGCTTTAAAAAATATGGTAAACCAAGTGAAAAATCATGTTGACTCTTGTTTAAAGACTGCTTTGTCTATTCGCACCCAACCATTTTTCCTCAGATTTGATCCAGATTAAGATCTATTGCAGTGTTCAATATTGAGATTCATACATTAAGTTTTTGAAGTATAAACAATAAAGCATTTCAGAGTGGGCAGTTGCTCAATTTGTATTTTCCAGCAGTAGTGTAGGACAGGTTTCAGACACTGGATGGAGTCATCCGTAGTGCAATTCTCCCTATCGCATATAGCCGATACCAAGCGATATCACCTCGCGATACCGATATCTGATCGATCGCTCTTGGGATGCATACTTCCGGTTCAGGTTTATCGTACAGTCAAACGCACAAAACACATCATTTCGAACCTTGTCAAATTTGTAATATTAATACCTCATACCCAATCAAACATGGATTGACCTGATGAACAATTTTGGAGAATATCTGTGTCACAACTTTCTCGAAAGAAATGCTCCTACGACCGGTAAACAAGGGAATGTACTCAAAACTTTCGCCAGGAAAGCCGTGAATGTATACCTCGTGAGAGAGGAAAGAATGTGACCACGCACGCCGAGTCTGAATGCGAACGCCGGTGTGTGAGGAGTCGATGGCTCCGTTCATGACCTAAATGAAAGGGTTGTTACATGGACGAAGGACTTGGAAAAGATATTTATGAGATTATAAGAAAGATTTTTACATGATCCACGAGTATAAGCATTCGATGTGTATCGCGCGTGCGTAAACCGGAAGTTTATTTCCCAAGAATTAATGGTAACAAAATTAGAGCGCCACATGCGTTCAGATCGGGAGAGCTATATGCGATAGGGAGAATTGCTGGAAATTGTCCAATGGCACTGGTATTGATTTTTTGATCTTTCAAGCTTTGATTAGCAGGTACATGTATTTAGTTTTCACTAGATGATACATGAATCAGGTGTGGCAGTAGGACTAGATTAACAGCCGTGTAAAATTTAACTTCAGTGAGCGACATCGCTCATTGAATTTTTCTTTTGTCTGATGCTGAACAAATCACCGGACCATTACATGCCAGATATATATGGACATTGGACAAGAACAGCTATGTGTTCAGAGTGTGGAACAACATATGTGTGTGCGTGTATCACACATCACACAATACAATTATGGTGCATTGAAATTTGTGTCAATAGCTGGTTAGTTTCGTTCTTGTGCACAGTTATGCACTCATATTTGCCCATGATGTCAATAAGAGAACATTCTGCAGAGATCCAAGTTAAAAAAACAGTCATGAGAAAAAGCTTGATAAATTTTGTTTCCTTTTGTAATATGAGTTTGAACATGTTTGGGCTGTAGATTATTGAAGCAAGTTATACCCCATCCACCATGCCCTCCCCTGGCCTTTGGACTGTAGAATGATTGAACCAAACACAATAGTCGGTGAAACATTTCATGTTTGATGATGTTCACAAACATGTTGTGTGGTGTAGGCCATGGGAGTGGTACATGTAGCTTGACTCTATGTGCGATATGTACAAGGTGATATGAAACATACAGGACACAAAGTTAGAGTTCCCTGTTTCCCTGCTATTTTTAGAAATCGTTACTGAGATAACGTGAACAAAATGTATTTGTAAGTGCAGCATACCCCCTCCAACAGAAGCAAAAATTATCCTTAAAGATTTCAATTTCATAGCCCAAATGTTGTTGATATTGCATATCTTCGCCTTTTTGTGATCATTCCAAAGAGTTCTTAATACCTGCAGTTTAGGAAAACGAAAGACAGAGTAACAATGTGATTGGTTAACAGTTTGTAGAAAACATGCTACACTGTACATGTATTATATTATTCCGGTGGAGTTGAAGTCTTGATTGAACGGTTAAAGTTGCACTATATTAGTAGTACATGTATGAAAGTTGTTTGGATGCGAAGAGTTTTGTTTAGAGAAAAACGTTATGTGAATGATTATTTCTTTCAGTTCAGGCATGAATGTTTGGTTCATAAAACAGTTTTGTTTGTTGAATAAAGATTTTAAAAATTCTAAAAATAATTTATTTATTCAAATTTATTTATTCTTTTAAATTTCTCAAATTTATTTGTTTATTTATTTTTTTATTCATTTATTTTTTTTATTTTTTTATTTATTTAGTGTTTTATTTATTTCTTTTCACAGTATGGTGGCTCCATCAGTGATTAGGCACCATTTTCCTCAGAGGCCCTACAAGAAAATACAAAGTAACTAATTTAGCAACATAGTGGAACAAGCGTGACTGTAAACAAAACAAGTAAGTTTGATTGATAAGGACACAACAACGTGTCATCCTTAATTGTGGGATCATCTTTAAAGCCCAAGTTTAGTTTTGGGGATTTTTTTTTGTATTAGAAAGCTTTATGGCCAAAGGTCATATCACACCAATAACAGATTCTGAATATCTTTCGTATTTTTTAAATTGAAAAAATCTCGGGGGGGGGGGGGGACCCCCGAGATTTAGGCTCGGTGTAAAAATGTCAGAGATAAAAATGTCAGAGGTATAATGTCAGAGGTAAAAATGTCAGAGGTAAAAATGTCAGAGGTAAAAATGTCAGAGATAAAAATGTCAGAGGAAATAATGTCAGAGGTAAAAATGTCAGAAGTAAAAATGTCAGAGGAAATAATGTCAGAGGTAAAAATGTCAGAGGTAAAAATGTCAGAGGTAATATTGTCAGAGGTAAAAATGTCGCAGGTAAAAATGTCACAGGTAATAATGTCACAGGTAAAAACGTCAGAGGTAAACATGTCAGAGGTAAAAAGTCAGAGGAAATAATGTCAGAAGTAAAAATGTCAGAGGTAATAGTGTCAGAAGTAAAAATGTCAGAGGTAATAATGACAGAGGTCAAAATGTCAGTGGTCAAAATGTCAGAAATATACCCTTTTTAAATAAGCCTTTTGTTAAAGACACTATATAACACTGTGGAAGACCCGTTTAAAAAATTGTCGAACTTTGCTATCTGACATATCTGACAGTGTTTGAATGGACAAATAAACACCCTAGAACACAAAAGTTTGGACAGTTATGCTGTCACTAGTACAATATGTGCAGATACAAATTGGCACATTAATTTTATATCGGGCGATAGGAAATTCTGCCACACAGAAGTCTATGGAGAAAAGCTGGAATGGTCTCTTAATAATTTTCACTTTGTTAAAGCACTTAATGATTGTTTTACACTGCAATTTTTTCAGGGCTTCATTTTAAGACTGTATCAAAGACACTAGCAGCATGAGGAATCATGTAGCTCAGATTTTTTAAACTGGAAACATTGTTATACAATGGCTTTAAGAATAGGTCTGTACCCTTTTATCCTGATTTTTGGCTACTTTGATACCCTTTTCACTACATGCGCACATACATTACAAGCCATGAGAACAACCGTTTTTATACGCGTGTTTATGTACAAGTTGATGTAAAATGTGCTGAATCTCACAAAATTCCGTCCGACATGCCAGTTTTCATGTCGGACGGAAAAAAAGTCGTGCTTATTTTTCTCTAGTTGATAAATGTAAATTTTCAAAATAATTATTTGTATTAGTACTTCATCTAAATCATAATACTTGGCAGGAAAAAATAAATAAAATTGCTGATAGAAAATTTGAGCATGTCGGACGGAAAAAATTGAGTTCAAATTTTTAAAATTGCAGGAAATTTATATTGCATAATATGTGGTTCCAATATTTTAATCATTTGGTTTATACAGATGTTCCTTAATATATATGAACAGATAAATTTACTACAAAGAAATTAAGCGCTCACACAGGACATTGTATCTTTGTGGAAAAAATTCCATCCGACATGCAAAAATGATAAAAAAAGGTTAGAAATTGTAAAATATTTGCATGGAAATTGATGTTTTATGAAAGGGCAGATTTGAATCATCCCTAATATACAAATGAACATCATTTACAATAAAGTCTTAAATTTAAGCTAGTTGGTTACCAATTTTGAAACAAGCCCTGTTGCGGATTTTCCCCGGAAATCACAGAATTTGAGGTATAACGCGGATAACAGCATTTTGAACAAAAAGAAAAAAATGCCCAAAACTCGCCCCAATTAAAATTAATAAATATTCATTGAATAAAAGTTAACTAATTTACCAAATAGATGCGTAGTATTAGTAATAAATCCAAATAAATCATGTGTTACCCGTGAATATGTCCTCAAACCCGAATCAAAACCTCCATAGGCCTAGTAAGCTTGACGTTATTTGTAATTTTTTCCAACAAAAATTCAAGTCGTAAAATTGCAGAATCACAACACGGAAAAAACAGAATTTGACTTTTGTAAACATAGGCGGAGAAACACAGAATTTGACATTTCATGGAAATCTTTGGTCTTTATATCAAGGGAGGTAAAAGAGACTTTCACCAGTAAGTAATAACCCTGGGCCTAGTCTGGCTTCCAGACGTACTGAATGGTCAGAATGGACCAATAAAATAAATTTCCCTACTTCGCGGCCGGCCTCTGCTTCGCACAGGTGGAGTCTGGAATTCAGCTAAGCTAGGGAAGGCCATAACAGTTTGTTTGTCCCTTT
>JZLH01S0320998.1:38164-53660 GCA_001188425.1 Eucidaris tribuloides | reverse complement strand
TTCAAATTCACATTAAATTTAGCTTTATATATCACAATTATGATCTTCATATTGTTTCCGTTTTTACCAAACAAAATCCATTTACTGTTTGAATCAATTTTTACTTTTACCTGTTAACTCTCATCAGAAGGAAGGAATATAAAGCGCATATACAAACCTTTTCTTGTCAAAACAAATGATATACCAGTACTCAGAAATCTCCGTGTAAATTATTACATGTATTCAAAACTGGGTAAAATTTAGCAGATTGACCGTCAGCCGTTTATAACACGGATTGTGTTCATTTTATCCCGGTGCCTGATTATCAATTGTTATACAGGGTGGCCCAGAAAGAATGCTACGAGTATGATCGCTTATTTCTTCACCATTATCGGCAAAATGTCACCAATTTTTATTTCGTTAATTAGAACATTCTTTTTCCAATAAAATGATACCAAGATCATTGATTTTGAGTAAGGCGTTTTGATTTTAGGGCCATTTTTCGGAGGCAATGAAATTTCCCAAATTTGCCAATTTTTCAACAGCGGCGGTCATTGGAACGCGGAGATATTCTGGCGTCTCAGCTTGCCATGCCAGACAAACCGCGATGACAAAAGGGCCGGAATGCCCTTGCTTTCATAAGGAAGGCGATTCGAGCTATGTCTCCATTGTCATCGCGGTTTGTCCGGTATGGCAAGCTGAGACGCCAGAATATCTCGGCGTTCCGATGACCGCCGCTGTTGAAAAATTGGCAAATTTGGGAAATTGCATTGCCTCCGAAAAATGACCCTAGAATCAAAACGTCTTACTCAAAATCAATAATCTTGGTATCATTTCATTGGGTAAAAGAATGGTCTAACCAACGAAAAAAAACACTGAATGACATTTTGCCGATAATGGTGAAGAAATTAGCGATCATACTCGTAGCATTCTTTCTGGGCCACCCTGTATAACCTTATTTCGTCAAGCTAAAATCAAGACCAGCTCATTGAACATCCACCACACTCTGCATCTTTTTTCCACAGCAAACATCCCCATCCACTGTTGACTGAAGCCACAAAACTATCTACCTTCTCAGAAGGATTATTAAACTTTTACACTTACCACTGATGTGGAGATGCGGCCCACACATTTCATTGCCCGTTTGCCGCACGAGTTCTTTTTCGATGGTCCCGCCGTCATACAGGCCATGAGAAGGAGTAACAGGCCGAAGGATCCTATTAGTGCGACCAGCCCAATCAAGACCCAGAACAACACAGCGACTCTGTGAAGAAAAACAAAATAAATAAACAAATAATTAAACAAACAAACGGAAAGATAAATCAACAAAAACAAACAAGAAAGAAGGAGAAGAAGAAAAAGGGGAGAAGAAGAAGAAAGAAGAAGAAGAAGAAGAAGAAGAAAAGAAGGAGGAGGAGAAGGAGAAGGAGAAGAATGTATTTGAAATGGATAATGAAATTATACGCTTTATGAAAGTCACATGTCACACTGCAAACATCGAGGTGCTAAAATTAACACCCCCAGGTTATTGTACAAATTAACACAAGGTAGTTGTAATTTTCAACAGTTAATATTCTTGAAGTTCCAAGCAATATAGTTTCGGAATCAAACTAACCCGTATGCTGTCAGAATTCAACATCACATCTGGTATCTATACAGGACAATCCGTGGAATCCCTGGACATAATAACCGAGATCCATACTTCACTCCCGTTGTAAATGTTACATTGTATAGCTACTGGAATTCGACTGTGTTTCGTAGGGTTTAGGGTTCATGTGCCACTAGAGTAGATCAACACGATCTGTCTACTCAAATAGGGTATTACACCATCCCGTCACCATTTTAGCTTGGTTCTCTCAAATTCAAAACTTTAATATGTAAGAAAGACCTCTGCACAATCTTCAGATATAAGGAAATTATACCATTCATACTTTCACAATATCTTTTTCCCGGGCTTTTTCCATCTCCTTGTGATCATTGCGTCCAAACTCGAAACAACTGGACAACCATCTCCCTCACCGTTATCATTTTCCTAATAATCGTTATCAACTTCATCACCATCATCATCATCATCATCATCATCATCATCATCATCATCATCATCATCATCATCATCATCATCATCATCTCGTCGTTGTTATCGTCATAATTATCATCTCGTCGTTGTTATCATCGTCATCGTCATTATTATCAGAAGCATCCGTCATCAGCAGCAGCATCACCATCATTGTCAGCATCGTCATCATCATGTTCATCACCATTATTATCATCATCACCATCATTATCATCGTCCTCATCATCACAGCCATCATCGTCATTATCATCACCACCACCACCACCACCACCACCATCATCATCATCATCATCATTTTCTTCGTCGTCGTCATCATCATCATCTGCAGCAGCAGCAAAAACAACAGCAGAAAAGCGACAACAATACCCACCAACATAATAAAACTCCTGCTGACAACTGTTGCTGTATTTTACTATTCAGTATTGGTCAGGAGCATTGTCATCAACGTCTACAAATTTGGTTGTCAACACTTTCAAGATTATTGTTGTGTTGACCTGAATCGTTGTTGTTCTCCTGAACGAGATCATCGTTATTTTTCTAACCAGGCCGGTGCTAACCGGGCCGGTGCATATCGGTGACACGATGATTAAAATTATTTCGAGGTGTAACTAGAGTGATCTAGAAATTGTGTATTATTTGATTTCTGGGTTGCCCCAATAAGGGCCATTCGTAGACCGAGCTATGGGATGCTGTTCTTTTTGGTAGGCATTCACCACTCTTTTCTTTAAAGGCATTATTTAACAATGTTGCCAATTTAATAAATCTGAGCTACATGATCCTCCATGCTACTAGTGTCTGATAATAAACAAATAAAGCCTTAAAACGTTCAGTTGAGAACGATCATTAAATGTTTTTAAGAAAATGAAAATCACTGAGTGGCCATTCCAGGGTTTCACCACAGGTCGCTGTGTTATAGAAGTTTTGTCCCATGGACATTAATTCATGTACCGCTATTCATTGATAGATATTTTGCTAGTACAGCATAACTGTGTAAAATTTGGTTTTCCAGGGTGTTTACTTGTCAATTCAAAAACATTCGGGTCGGTCAGATATCAAAGTTTTGTAAATTTTGAATATGAGGCTCCCACAACGTTAAACATTGTCTTTAATCCACTGTAAAAAGTCTGAAAATAAAATAATTACAGTATCGTGACACAGTATTTTTTAATAGACACCGTTTGATTGTCGGCAACAGCCGCCGCGTCATGCGGCTTGGGAAATGGGTCGCACTTGACATTTTAATAGGCCTAATACTTGTAGACGCGGTTATGATGTCATGTTTATTATTGAATCTTTTTCAACAGGTGTAAACATGGATGACATTTACATTAATTTGATTTTGCGGCGCGATTACCTATCTTATCCCCGGTGTATCTTGACGCAGTATGCTACTTGCTCTTGAAGGTCCCATTTCGAGACAGATTTAACCATATTTCTTTTTAGGAATCCGCAGGATGACTAATTATACATGTAAATACCGTGAATCATGTATTGATACAAAACACGGTGTACATGCGAATACAAGAAAAAACGACCAGTGGTACTCCACTCAGATGTACACACGTTTACATTATAATGCAGGAAAACTCGGTGCCCTGTTTCGTTAACCCCCCCCCCCCTCCCGCGCATTTTTTCATTGTGCAAGGGAGGGCGCTATATATTCCGTCTCGACTCTGGTCATTTAATTGACAGTCCTCAATTTTGTTTTAGTGTTACATAAGGAAACTATAAATAACTGCATAAACATATAAAACTTACTAAGTCTTACATTTCAGTGAATAAATGTCAATGTTTTATAGCAATATTTAGAACATCGTAATTTGTTTTAAACAAGGATGTTGACAAGATGTCCTCCCTATTTAGAATAATCTGGTCCAGCATGGTATATCCTCATTTCCACATCAATGCTGTGTACATAGAACATGCAGTGTACACCTGCTTCAAGACACACGGGTTGCATTATTTATGATACGGTATGCATATTTTAAGCCACTTGTAACACCACCCTCGTCCAACCTATACAATGTATACATGTAGCTTTTGGATAAGATTCTGAAAAAAAAATCAGCTCCCCCCCCCCTAAAAAAAAAAATGTGAAAAACTAATGTTGTTGGTATTTCCTCACCCCCAAATAAACAATATATTAATAGATAGAAGAATATATTTCAAGAAATAGAAACTAACGAACATGACGAATGGAAGGAATGAAGAGATAAAGAGATACGTTGATACAGGCAGATAAATGAATACATATACAAATATGTGAATGAAATCAAGTTATATGCATATTTATATATCCATAAATAAAAGTACAGATGAATGAATAAAAATAAATAAAGCTGCCTATTTTCCTATTATTATTAAGCTATATGAGATGGATCTTTGATCGTTATTTTAGCCTTAGGTACAAATAGAGTTGTTGCCTTTGCCTGCCTTAGTATTAATATCCGGTCATATGAATTGATGCTTTCACTCGTATTTGCATCACAACCCTGGATGCCCCTTAATGAACAGTTGTGTTTGAGTGCCCTACTGTGCAGTTCAATCACAAAGGTGTTACTTAAAATCAAGAACCGCCAAAATGTGTCAAATCTGTTGGGGAGAAATGGGTTAATATAAATATTAGACTGTTGATATATTAACACCACAGGCATACCATCTTGGGCAGCATGTATTTTATTTAGTTATTAAACAGTTAGGCTGCTAGCTAGGTGAAAGAAACGTAAATGTTACATGTTTCTGAGAATCTTGTCTTAGAATAAAGCAATAAGAGTTATAACATATCAATGAGGCGAAGTATCGTGTATATTAACACGGCATGTACCCCGGGGTAGGTACACTATTTTGCAGAGGATATTTTTTTATTTAATTATTTTGCTATTGGTGAATGTATTTTTAACGAGTTGACTGATCAGCAAAGGTGAAAGAAATATAAATGTTACATTTTTTTCTGAGAAAGTTGTCTTAGAATAAGACAATAACATTAATAACATGTTAAGGGGCGAGGTGTCGTGTGGGAGTGTCACCATTAAATTGTAATGGATGATAAATCAACATGTGTTTCATCGCCTTTCGCTGAATTTCAATTCCTTTTTTAATAAACAACCTCCAGTGAATGAAAGGATTGATACTTTATGAGAAATTGCTTCCATAAAATTAGCGTCAGTTCTTCCTTAAGATGGAGTCTTTTGAGTCGGATTAATACTGCAGCTGCGTTTGTAAACTGGAAGATGGGTTAACGAAGTATATCAAAGGTTACAAGAAAGGGGATTTTCTTCACTTCTTTAATGCAATGACAAGGGATAACTTGCCAGGTAAAGGAAATACAGTGGGTAGATAAACAGGTATACATGTTTCAGGTCAGCTACAAGTAATCTCTCTGACTATGTAGGATGTGATTTAATATGACATATGATAAAAATTATTGCACAGACGTGCACGAAACCTTAGAAATATGATACAAATTGTTCGCAAAAAAAAACAACTATCCGACTTCACAAATGAAATTTTACCTGGCGTTTATACATTCACAACTAGTAAACTCTGTTTACTGTTTGTAAATGTAAACGCAATGTCGAATTTTCATGCGTGAAGTCGGTCTTTAAATCGTAAACAACACCCGACCAATACATCCCTTCATTCACCGGCGACTGTTTTCATCGCGACGAAAAGAAACCTCCGAGGTACGCTGATCTAAGAGCCTGCAGTATCCTGAATTATCTTCAGTAGATTCCCGACTCAATAACTGGTCATCGGGCGAGAAATCGGTCACTCTATAAACAGATGACCCGAAGTGATAGCCATGGCATCTATCTCTATTGCAACACGACACGTCCAATTGTTCATATAACTCAAATACCTCATAATACTCTATAGTGCAGTGTCAATAAATTATGTAATGTATTATATTATTATAATAAATATATTAGCTTAACTCGAGGCCTGTAATAATCATATTCATATTTATCTAATTCTATATTCTTTAGGTAAGGGAAAGGTCAAGGAGATTGAAAATTTCACAAATGAAATATTTTGTTAGCTTATAATTGTCGCTGGTACATTGTTTTATATGATTGTTATATTATATAATACTAATATGATAAATAATATACGATACAATTGGACAGGATATATGGCATGATAATTATGATAGGGTAGAATATAATAATATGTACTATATGATACGATACGATATGATAGCATAATAATGATATAGTTTATTTTATTATGAGATGCAAATTATTGGCGTAATATGCATATTGAGTGATTTGTACCTATATCTTTTCATCTGTACATTTACCTACTTACTTACCTACCTACCTACCAATCTATCTATCTATCTATCTATCTATCTATCTATCTATCTATCTATCTATCTATCTATCTATCTATCTATTTTAATCGCATATATATCTAAATATCTCGAAGACTAGCCACCTATACATCTGTCCCTCTACTTCTAACCCCTCGTTTACATAAACAAGTCTGGAATGAAGTATCACTGACGGAACGTATTTCTACAAGTTGTCATCCAACTTTGGTGACGAATATCTCTTTCTTCATGTTCTTTCACCAGGCTTCCGTCATCCCAGTGATTCTTGCACTGATACACTAGTTAATTACATAGTCAATCGAATTAGCAGGACATTGTCAAAACGACTGGAGTGAGACAAATTCCAACAGAAAGTGAAAGGCCACAGGTAATTGAGTGATCCCTTAACTCGAGTCATCTGAGCCACGAAGAAACGGGAAGAAAATGATGTCCTCGTCATCGTCGTCGTTCTACCCATGGCTGAGTACTCGTGACCCCTTTAAGGCTCTCCAATCGTGATGACACCGAGATTTTGAGTAGCAGCGGTATACTGACATGTTTGTTATAGAAACAATGCCATCACTCCACCTGAGTCTTTGCCTTCCTCTGTTTCTCTTTCCCTCTTTTTTTCTCAGCATGATAGCTCTCTCCAGATTTTCCCCGTCTCTCCTCGCAATGTGACCAAAATATTGAAGATTTTGGTTCAGCACTGTGTTGAAGGCGGATGTCTCTCCATAATATCATGTTGAATGCTCTCATTTGATTTTTGGCCGTTCTAACTACAAACAAAGACAGGGGAAGTAAACAGTATTATGTTGTGAATGACGTGTAACGTGATGTGGGAAAATTTTACACTATTTTCGTCAAGATTGTCATATCATTTAAAAACAGAACCAAATGCCCGGATAAGGCGGATAAAGCTAAAATAGTTTCATCATGGCGTGTGGCCAGAAAAGCCGTTCTTTATTTCGCTCGCATGCATATGACCTCATTTTGTGGAGCAGCGATGTTCTTACTTCACAGATGATCACAAAGGGGCATGAATCTGAAAAGTCATCTGCGATGTATCGCTTCTTATCGATTGAAACTGGAAATCATGGTGTACTCCGGATGTGAGGAGCATGTGTATAATTTCACAGTCCCACAAATAGGATATCAAGTTTGTGGGTGACCTTAATTGTCACGAAGCGTGATTTGGTTACATCGCGAGATTGAAATCTAACAACGATATTATCAATTCAACATGGTTTCACTTCTTTTTCTTCGTTGTCTTCTTTCTATTTCTTCTTCTTTATCACCTTTGCTTCTTCTTCTGCTTCTTCTTCTTCTTCCTCTTCTTCTTCTTCTTCATCGCCGTTTCTTCTTCTTCTTCTTCTTCTTCTTCTTCTTCTTCTTCTTCTTCTGCTTCTTCTTCTTCCTTCTTCTCCTTCTCCTCCTCCTCCTTCTTTCTCCCCATTTTCTTTTCTTGTTTTTAAATTTTCTTCTTCCTTCCGTTCTCCTTTATATCATATGCTTCTTCTCATCTTTCTCCTCCCTTCTATTCCTTTTTCTTTTACTACTTCTTCACTCCTTTTCCTCTCTTCTTATCATTCGTCTTTCCTCTATCTTCCTACCTATGGTTATTTTTCTTCTTATTCATCTTCATCTTCTTACTTCTCCTCTTCCTCCTATTTTTCTTTATCTATCTTCATATTCTCCTCTTCTCTTTCCTTCCCCTTTATCTCCCCATTAGTCTGAATTCCAGACTCCGCCTCTGCCAGGACATTGTCAAAACGACTGGAGTGAGACAAATCCGACAGAAAGTGAAAGGTCATAGGTGATTAAACGATCCTTTCACTCATGTCCTCGGAGCCACGTAAAAAAGGGAAGAAAATGATTGTCCTCGTCATCGTCGTCGTCGTTCTACTCATGGCTGAGTACTCGTGACTTCATTGATGAAGGCTCTCCATTCGTCACTAATGGAGTAGAAAAATTTATTTTACTGGTCTATTCAGCGCGTCTGGTAGCCAGAATATCTCCCCATCTTCTTTATTACTTGCCACACCAAAATCGTTACACTTCCGATATCACGATTATGGGTCATCACGTGTCATTAGGAAAACATCTATACTACTCCCAGTCCAAACCTAATTGTCATAAATAACATTGTGCTATAAGCATTGTGGTATGTGCATCACCAACCGGTTGAATACCGGGCCTCTTTCTGCCTTAGAGCGAAGACGTGATGAAATTCAGCTTCTTGTCCAACTCCTGAATGTGTCGTAACGACCGCGTAACTCGACACGAGACCTCACTCCTACCGACATGACTCGCACACTTTACCCATCACCCCAGTGACAGCCCGTGGTCTCATCGACGACAGATTTACTGCCGGGTATTCCATCAATTCTCCCGCCATCTTAACGGCAAGCTTAAAGGAAGGACATCAATTTTGCAAATCTCCAGAAGCACAACGAAACACTATTCATAATCTTAAGCTACTTATGCAGGACGTGTCTGTAAAACTTGAAAATCGGTCATTATCTACAGTATAATTCGAAAATGGAAATAACAAATGCTGTTTAGTGTATGTTCCAGTCTCACCGAATTGAGTCACTTAAGTAGCCTTATTGCAGTATTCATGAATTAGTCCATGATTACTAGTTTGGATTAGACCAATGAGATTTGCCATGTTCATGAATGTATATGGTACACACTTGTATATTGAAAATAAATTTCACATATGAGAAATAATGAACAACCATGCCCTGTAAAGTCTGAAAGTAGAACACATTTTTGTCTATACTTCAAATTTTAATTCAAAAATCTAAGGATCACTATAATGCCAACTCAAGTAAGTCTGTAACTCCTATACTGTGCTAAAGTTATAAGACGGTATTCTCTTATGAACACCAGTGTTTTTACGCAATATCATTTTTAAGGCATGCAAGAGAGATGCCCTGCCTTTAAACGAGTCAGCTTTCGAATTGGTATCAATCACCGAGTTATAGGGCGATTAAGTTGACAGGTAATAGTTTTGCTGACAATATGGCGAACATTAATGTAATTGAACTCATCTCGTCACCAGTGATATTGTAAATTGATGGTGTAAGTAAGAATGTTAATTGAATTTTTCCCCTTTCCAAAGGTAATCCGATAACATCACTCTTCGACGAAATTATAACGTCATCACTCATATTATGATTGTATCATTTCTTCTGATATCGCGTGTGCACGTGTAGTGTGCCAAAATCCTTGGTTGCATGAGTAGAATTTCGAACGTCGTTCGTCTGTTTTGGTAACATGACCAGTACAACAGCAACAGGAACTTCAGATAAACCTAATAAATTAACGTAATACCTCTGAAAGTTACGTTATTAATGGCAAATTGGTACTTCATTTGCAGCGGCGTAATAGGTGCCTGTTATGGGGGGGGGGAGGGCAGAGCCAAAAATTTCCCGGTAGCTAGGTTCAAAATGTGCGTCCTTTCCTTTCATTTTCCCGGTGGTTTAGTGGATTTTCCCCGCTGAAAAATTTTTCGGGGAGGGGGGACTCTGCCCCCTGCCCCCCGCCTGCTACGCCACTGTTCATTTGTTGTTACGGAGGAATCACGTTTGTCACAATCGTTTAACATTGAACAGAGTGTACCGTGAATCGATCATCGTCTCCCTGTACAGATCGATGTCATCTGTAGATGACGACGTAACAATAATCTTCATAGCGCCATTAATTTAAAGGTTAAAGGTAAATGACATGATTAGGCTTAGTCCTCAACTTGGGCTGAAACTACCCTGGAAGCAAGTAAACTATGCAAGGATTCTCCTGTGAAAATCTTGTAGTCAAACGTTGACTCATTCTAAAATAAACAATGTCAATATCACTCGTAGCACGGAAACCTGCTGTGTGGCTCTCTACGGGGCTTATTTTTTATCGTCCCCGGATAAAATTAAGATACTCCTATATGTTTATGCTTGATTCTCCTTAAGTAAACTAATTACAGACAAATCCTCCCAGGTGGGAGATCCACTCCTGCTAGTGTATAGTTGGTGTATATTTCAACTCATTTGGTTCTTGAGGCATTTTCAAGTGTTCCCAATCATGTCACTAACCTTTAAGCATAATTTAATGAAAATCTTAAAAATTGCTTTAATATAATCTATTCATACGTAGTATTCTGACCCTTGGGTACAAAATAGAGTAACTGAGAACAGCAGAGCATCAGAACAGAATTCGGCTTACCTACAAAATATTTTCAAAATGTTGATTTACAATCAGAGAAATACAACGCAATTTCCAGCCAAATCGTTACATCCTCACACGTTTCTTGGTATATTCTTTCGTTACATTAGGACTTCACTGCAAACGGTGACAGTTGGGTTTCGATTGATATTTTCCCCAAAGTATACTTCACCTTAATGTTGCATACTCGATGTACAGGGTGGCCCAGAAAGAATGCTACACTTGCGATCCTTAATTTCTTCAACATCATCCGCAAAATGTCATCGGTGATTACATCATGGGTAAAAACATTCTTTTTCCAACAAAATGATACCATGATCACTAATTTTGATGGAGGTATTTGGATCTTAGGGCTATTTTTCTGAGGCAATGTAATTTCCTAAATTTGCTCTTTTTTAACCTCCAGCGATCATCAGAACACCGAAATATTCTCGCGTTACGGCGTGCCATAGAATAATCTCCGTCGAGACAAAGCGCAGGAATGCCCTCGCTTTGATAAGGAAGACAATGTGACCTACATCTCTCATTGGCAGTGCAGTTTTCCGCTATGGCACGCATGAGACGCGAGAATATCTCGGTGTTCCGATGACCGCCGCTGTTGGAAAATTAACAAATTTGGGAAACAACAATGCCTCGGACAAATGGCCACAGGATCCATACAAATTACTCAAAATCAATGATCACGGTATTATATTGTTGGAAAAAGAATGTTCTAACCACTAAAAACAAAAGCCAATGATATATTGCAGATGATGTTGAAGAAATTAGCGATCGCAGGTGTAGCATTCTTTCTGGGCCACCCTGTATAGGTGGGGACAACGCCGAGACCCAGGATACAAAATGGCAATATAATGGGGCTTACTGTGAAAGAGCCAAGCATGATCGTTATTCACTTTATATATACACATGACACAGTGATTGCCACTTTATTCTAAAGATAATAGCGCACTCGAGTCACTCACTTTCAATCACATCCGCCAACATGTCACCATGATTTCCATTTCGGTGCAGCAATTCCGTTGCTCCATCTTCCAAGTCCGTCGCCTCATCGTGTTATTCGTATTTGAATACATGAATGTTTAAACATAACCCGCAGGGCATGTGCAGTTATATTTTTCGATCATGTTCGGGAGATGTGTTTTACGCGTAGAGCTACAACTCGATTCGGAGACAGCGAAAAAGGAGCTGAGCTCGAAAAAGCACGGGGCTTGGGGCGTTTTTTTCCCGCCAGTTGATATAACTGGGTTATTGCGGAGCAAGAGATAAAATGGCGGCATTCGCATAAATCGATGGCGGATATGTAGGAAAGAAGGTTTCGGAACCATGTATAACAAGACGAGGATGATTCTAAGTGAAGTTGACGGCAACAATCCTTTACCAATACCAACTTAAAGAATTATATTACATGACATTACGGACTCATTCGTACGGTAATCAGTCAGTGTAGCCATCTGATTATGCATGCAGTATGTTTGCAATATTCCTGGGTAATTTCGGGTCGTCATCAGAAAAGTTGCATTATTAATATCGACAGTGCCTGACTTCATAAATGCATGTAAGGGAAAAATGTATGCTCTGCGTAATAAGCAGTTTGTCGTTTTGTTTTGGCAAGATGGCAAAAATTGAAAATCCCAAGAAGTAATATATTGTGTAATGGTAGAGTTGAACTTGCTATATTTTGTGTTGTTCTTTTTTTTTCCTTTTCTCAACCAGGAAAATACCTACTTGACAGTGTGTTAAAAACATGGCTTAGATAGTAGTATATATCAAAGAGGAAATTATCCTTGAAACAAAATATTAACAATGTGTTTACAGCAGTAGATGTTGAAGAAGTAGACTAAACTGATGCCTGCGTGCGGTTTCTCAACATGTGTGTAAGTGTGTATGTGTGTGTGTTTGTGTGTGTGTGTTTGTGTGTGTGTGTGTGTGTGTGTGTGTGCGTGTGTGTGTATGTGTGTGTATGTGTGTGTGTATGTATGTGCATGTGTGTGTGTGTGTATGTGTGTGTGTTGCGTGTGTGTTGCGTGTGTGTTGTGTGTGTATGTGGTGTATGTGTGTGTGTAGATGTATTTGATGTGTCTTTGTGATTGTGTATGTGCATGTTTGTGTAAAAATGTAATATTATTATCAGCGAGGAAAATAGGTTTACAGCAGTACATGTTGAAGAAGCACACATAATTGGTACGTACGTGTGTGCGTGTGTGTGTGTGTGTGTTTGTGTCTGTGTGAATGTTTGTGTGCGTTTATGTGTATATGTGTGTGAGCGCGCGCGCGCGCGCGTGTGTGTGTGTGTGTGTATGTGTGTGTGTGTGTGTGTTGTGTGTGTGTGTGTGTGTGTGTGTGTGTGTGTGTGTGTGTGTGTGTGTGTGTGTGTGTGTGTGTGTGTGTGTGTGTGTGTGTGTGTGTGAGCGTGTGTGTCTGTGTCTGTTTGCCTGTGTATGTGTATGCGTCTATTTGTATAGAGGAGGAGTAAGAGCGGCTGGCTATGAATGCACAATTGCACATCCATCTCAATTTCGATGAATCACGATATTTTTTCTCTCTCAAAGCAAACACACACAAAAAGCAATAGAAGTCTGGCCGCAGCGCATATATTGCTTTTCTACAACTGCACGGCTATGCGGAAGCTTAAGCCAGCAAATGATCAGGTTTTGTAATCAGCTTCTCCCTGATGTTGTTCAGTTCGGTGATGCATGTTCATTCATGTGTTTGTCCGTTTTGTAATAAATCGGTCTCTTGCACAAATGGTATGGTACCTTTATGCCTGAAACGGAAAACACATTTTTGATCTTAAATCGGTTTTCTTTATCAAAGTAGCGTTGACTTTCAATTAATCTGTTCTGTTCAACAAATGAAGGGATATACTTATCCATATTCGTATTAATGAATTAACATCCGCATAATTCGCACTAATGATTTCGAAAGCAATAGCCGATATATACATTTGCAAGACATTTCTAATTTGTTATAAAAAGCGTGAAAGAACGTTAAAAAACGTCAAAACCATAAATACCTTCATGTATTAAACATGTGTATATAGGTATACCTCTAAGTAAAAAAAACAACACAATTTCTGATGATATGACGATATAATTATTTGGAGTTTTATATCACTTTCGGCTGGAAAAGTAGCTACGTAACTGAAACTACTCTGCGAAATATCTCATGCTTCTGCACACTTCAGCTGCAGTCAGTCAGTCATTACACATAGATATGTTATATTTGCCTACTTTATTGATATGTCTTTCCAATCTTTATACAAATCAAGGAGAAGAAGTTACGTCTCTGGATGGAAAAAAAATTCTCTCTTATAATCATTCCAGCACTGACCTTAAAAGAGATTTTTAGTCATTTTTTCGCATCGCCTTATGTAATATTAACACTTATTTGACTCAAATCAAATGTTATGCGTCCTGTCATGTTAAGTATTGCCATTGTTTGGCACCCATCACCCGGTAATACTGTATACACTTCATTGACATATACCACGCGACCACCGTCACTCAACTCATTATTTGATACACTCGGTCAGTTCTCCAAATCAAATATTGATCTACGCTTTTCATATAGTATAAATGTTTACCAAACGATTCGGCCGCACACAGGCACGCACTTTTAATCCGCCTTAATTGAAGAACTTCTTTATGGTTCGTAATATTTACTCCAAGCCTAGGTGTGTCCATCTGACCGGGACGCCTAGTGGGAAGGCGACCAGTAACCCGACACCTAGTTTACATGCAGCACGCGCGGTCGAGGGCTCTCTTGGAAAACGTGTCGCAACTGCGAAATTAAAATAAGCAAGAGAGAACAAGGATGAGTTCATGAGAGCAAGATAGAGAGCGGGAGAGGAGAAGAGAAGTGGAGAGTTGGGGAGAAACAAGGCAGATCCGTCTTCAATCCGTGGACATCACACATTCAATCTATTGACCACTTATTCATTCAATCACCATCTTCTATAGTAGGCAATCGCTCCCTGTCGACATTCCATTGGACGGAGGGGGGAGGGGCAGGAGGGGTCATCGTATCACTCCTCGTCCCTCGATTTGTCGCCTCCTCCTCCCATTTCGTTTTCAGAAATACGTCTGATAATCCTAAGTTCAAGCTGTAGCGAATTTTGGAATGTTTGATGTCGCCGATTTGCCATATGGTTTTAAATACGTGGGCCAGAATAAACCCCACTCCCCTCCTAAAATTTTCATAACGCCCAGTGACGACTAGTCACGATTGAAGCATCCATACGGCATTCGTGACTCAGCAGGCCGTTTCCTGTAATATTGATCGAATGTTAATGGCAAAATGATTTGGGGGAGGCTAAGGTTTTTCTTGGGGGCGGAGAGTATTTTGTGAAAGATAACAAAATCCTGAATTCTAGCTACCTCACACACTTTGGCAGAATTGAGAAGAGCGTGTTATTATAACTAGACATAAATTATTGTGAAATAACATTAAATTTCGTTCGCATATTACTTGATTGGCCTATATTCTGATTTTATTTGCATTCAATTTGTACAGTAACAGTATGAAAACACGCTGAAATCCAAAATTCCGAACACATTTATTTATTTATTTGTTTATTTATTTATTTATTTATTTATTTATTTATTTATTTATTTATTTGTTTATTTATTTATTTATTTATTCTTTCATTTTGGCTTTAGTTAATACTACAGGGCTGGCCTGTTAAGATATGCAAAACTGCTTTAAAAACAAACATAATATTTTTTTCAAGTTCTGCATTTAAGTTTACACTTATCAATTTAAAACAATGTAATCCAAAGACAAATAGAACGAATATCAACAGAACATTCCGCCCAAGGTCTACCGACCCACCACAACACAATATAACGCTATACAATAAATCGTTCCTCCGACTTAGAATTGTGTATATCATATCTAAACACGCATACATCTTT
>JZLH01S0320942.1:110664-120961 GCA_001188425.1 Eucidaris tribuloides | reverse complement strand
GACCGCGCGATCGCGCCGAAAATCGGCACGCACGTCGCCCATCACGTAATGTACAAGGCTGCATAGTTAATTACCCGGAATTAATTTTTATATTAATTAATTATACTAATTCATGCATAAAAAACATAATTAAGCCGTAAATCATTAATTAAAGCTCGAAAAATGCCAATTTTTTGGTCTAGACTCTCTTTTAAGTGTTCTTAGCAAATGTACGTGAAAAACATCCGGAATTGAAATGAAGTTCCTGTGTATTTCATTGGTTTGTGAATTTCTTATGTATTTCTCTGTTTTTTCGATCTTTTGTTTTCTATTGTTTTTTCGATGAAATTTGTCGGGACACTTTTGCGATCATAAATATCACAAAATTACTTAATTTCAACCAGTAAAAGTAAAAATAATGATACATTTATGAATTTTGGCTGAAAACACAATTTGTATTATTGAGCGATTTTTGGGGTGACATGCAAATATAAAATGTTACGTAACTTTGGAACCGCGTACCCGGATGTCGCAAATTTGGTCTTAAAAGATGCGCGAGACTCGAGTGCGCGAGACTCGAGAGAAAAAAGTCATGAAACGCTGCGGCAATTGTTTTGCGCGTTGCAGACATATTGCGTGAAACGCCGGGGGGGGGGGCGGATTCCGCCCCCAGCCTTTTTAGGGTTAAGTAACATCTAAAGAAGAATTATTAGTTTAAATAAAATTCAAAGAAAATAATTAAGAATCAAACAATTACTATCCACTCAGAATGAATTCAGCGTGTACAGAGTTAAAGACAATGTAGTAATACATGTACCATAATTATAATTGACTGGATATTATAATTTTATTTTCTATGTTCTTATATCTATGTATGTGAACGAAATAAAATTAATATCATGTTCAAGTTGCTATTTCCGTTGATTCACGTTGCAGTGTTGGTTTCCATTATTTTATTTTATTTTATTTCATGTTATGTTATTTTATTTCATATTTTGTTTGCCGTTAATTACAATTGTAATTTTATTTTCTCATTTTATTGTGTGTCAATTTGTTTTGTTTTTGTTCACATTTGTTCCGAACTTGCTGAATAGGAGCGTTACGGCTGATGACTGGTATTTTATCCGTGTTTGAGAAAAACAAACAAGCAAACAAATAAAACATTTATTGTATCATATACGTATGATTCTTTTTTGTGTAAATAAATTTGACAGGAACCGACAAACAATCTTGTTCCCTGTTACACATTTGTTCGAGACAGTATGGTGACTGGCGAGGGTATTGGAGTGAGTGTCTGCGCTTACATGCGATCGCTGGTCGACTGAACCTTCGGGATGCACTTATAGTTAAATAGAGTGTCTCTCCTTACGTTGATGTACATATTTCTGAATACATTTCTACGTTATTGATTTGTTTAAAAAGCATGTAAATTGAAAGGATTGGGAGAAGGGCAGGGGACTACCCCAATCCAAAAATCGGGAGACAAAAGAAACAGAAACAAGGGAGTACAAAATCAAGAGTTATGATTCGTTAAATCACCTCTCACTCACTCACATAATAATGTGAGTGAGTGAGTGTGCGCCCGCGCGCCCGCGCGCGTGTGTCTGTGTGTGTGTGTGTGTGTGTGTGTGTGTGTGTGTGTGGTGTTGTGTGTGTGTGTGTATATATTGTGTGTGTGTGTGTGTGTGTGTGTGTGTGTGTGTGTGTGTGTGTGTGTGTGTGTGTGTGTGTGTGTGTGTGTGTGTGTGTGTGTGTGTGTGTGTGTGTGTGTGTGTGTGTGTGTGTGTGTGTGTGTGTGTGTGTGTGTGTGTGTGTGTGTGTGTGTGTGTGTGTGTGTGTGTGTGTGTGTGTGTGTGTGTGTGTGTGTGTGTGTGTGTGGTTCGGCATGAGCCCCAAAGATACCTCCATGGATAAACAAAGCTCACAAGACCCCGTATACAAGCTATAGGTACATGTGTAGCTTCTTATTCGAAACGTCTTCGCAGGCGTCTTCCATCGCGCCTGACAGTTAATCTCGCCAGAATAGCGTAACCATATACAGTGTGTCCCAAAAAGGAAACCGGATTCCATTGCAAAAATATTCTATCATGATGAATAATTTCTCCAATGAATTAGGTATGATTGTAAGGCTCTGTTCCTCTTCTTTCAGTTGATACATAACTAATAATTCACCATTCACGCATTATTGAATTAAAACGATAAATATTGGTGCTACCAAAATTTCATTTGCACGTGCATATTCCATCTTTGAATGCATTTTCATGGTAATAAATGTAATTATTTTTAAAAAACAAAAGCATGACATAAACAAATCATAATTTCTTCTTTTATCTGACACCTCATGCGTAAAAAAAAATGAATAATGTTTGCCGGAGAACGAGTACAATTAAAACATGTCTGTTTAAGTGTGATATTTAGAATGAATCCATTTCAAGCAGCTTGAAGCGAGCTTAAAGGTATTGGCTAACATTTACCACAGTTAAAAATCTGAGCCGCATGATTCCCTATGCTATGTCTTTGATGAGGTCTAAAAATGAAGCCCTGAAAAAAATTGTATTTCCAAATGATTATTTAGTGCTTTAAAAAAGTGAAAATTGTAAGTTGACCAGATTCACTTGCCCATTTCCTCCCATAGACCTACTGTGTGTACACCTAGCTTAATAAAACCCGCCCCGAGTTTTATTGTTTATCCATGTATAATTTGCCATTGGCAGTGTAACGTTCCAAACGTTTTTTTTTATTCTAGGGTGTTTATTTGTCCATATGAACACTAATATGTAGTTCAGATATCAAAGTTTGACAATTTTTTAATTTGAAGCTCCACAATGTTAGCCTATCACTTTAACAATAAGATTCCCGCACAGCTGACTATCTTGCTCGGGCACAACAATATGCTCCGAGTCATGTTCACAGGTAATTTCTTGGTTGCTGGCTGCCAAATTCAAGAAACAGGGTTAATGAATGCATTTTGGAACATTTCTGAAAACAAGCATCTTTTCAAATTGTCTTTTCTCACTGATACATCGCTTATTTTCACAAATGTGGTATTATATGAAAGAAGATAAAATCGGCTTTTCAATGATGTCCTTCAATGTCGATGATATTCTGAATACATTCAAGCATGACAGTTTGAATTTCAAATTTGCTCGTGCAAATGATTTCATGACTGTGTTCCTTCTTATTGTCTTTGCTCAGCCATGCGCGAATGGGAATCTCTGTGACTGGTATCAAATTAAAGAAAAGAAAATATGCTTTCTAGCTATGTACGATTTTCAAGTCATATTTGCTATTGAAATATGAAATATCCTGATCAATCTCGGTTTCCTCTTTTCTGGGACACACTGTGTAAACTAAGAAACAATGTCCATTCTGGCTCCAGGCAAAATTCATACTTTCTTCCTCCTCCAGTATATCAGTTTGAAGGAAATGACAACGATTTTGATTATACATGTACAGTAGAGGTATATTGCACCCTTTCTATCCGCAAATAATGGCAAAGATCACTATTATTGTTATTTGTGAGTTTCGGAATTTTGCATAGGCCTATCATGAGGAAGATACTGAGCTTTTGACCTCTTCCATCATGAGAGTGTGCTGTTAGGCCAATGCAGAGCAGTAAAATTATTATTTACAGCCCTAGAATATGCTGTACAAGGACTAGCCCCATGTTTTAAACTTCCCGTGTACTTTCTGTAAGTCTGGTCTTTGAGAGTTTGTTGAAAATGACATGACAGATCACTCTATGAAATAAAGGTTCACAGAAAGGTGTTCAATTTGTCACAATACCTGCACTATTTTGATTGCTAATCAACTCCGTTTCGACGCAGGAAACGTTTTATCAACGTTCAATGGCGTAGTTAAAATTGAGCTGCTATTGTGGGAAAATGAGGTTGAAACCATGTTGAAATGAACTCTTTTTGTCTTGGAACACAGCACCATTTCTGTTCCAGTGTACAATGGTTCTTATCTCAGCGGTGACACTCTAAACGTGTACACGTACTTGCTGTGTAAAACTTTATTTACCCTGCTCATTGCAAACAAATATCACAGTATGCATGTACTCATTCACCTATACGTACACACACACACACACACACACATTGCCGTGAACAATGAATAGGCATGTATTTCCGCTCCACCGAGGGTGATGAATATTAATGAGGGTTATGACGCGGTCCCCTTTTCGCACTCAAACAGTCCTCCCCAGCGCGACCTGGTTGGATAACTGTCTTTTTTTCTTCGTCCAATTGAAAAAGGTGTACGGTGATCAGCGGTCCACTTGCAGTTGAACAAGTTCGGAGCGGCAAAAAGTCAATAACATACCACATTGTTTGTGGCAACCTACATACGGAGAGTTAATGTGCATTGATGCATATCTGCTATCATGCTTACAATGCTACAGTAGCTATCACATTACAGCTAGTCAGATCTCTTGTCGAATATGTACTTAGGCATCTTATCTTCAGATTCAGGTTGGGTAGGGATTAAGTAAAATTCTGTTTTGAGGCGTGGTAATAGACAACACTGTAAACGTAATGGAAACAGTTTTGGAGGTGAAAGGTCAAAGGTCATAAGGCCAAACATGTCTATTTGGTCTCGATCCCGCAATAAAGATCGGCTGATCGGCTGATCGATTTTGATGTAACTTGGGTGAAGACATTGATGAACTGATTAACATTTTGAGTAGAAACGTCGACCAAGGTCAAAAGTCACGAGTCCTCATACATATCTGATTTGTGGCTCATTACAACGATAACTATAACAATAAAAATGCTGTTTAAAATATCTTACAACTGTATATTGTTTAAGCCTGTCACTATAACAACATTGTTTAAATTGTTTAAACAACCATGATTGTGGAATCCGTATTTGAAACTACAGTGTGTCTCAAAAATAATTGTGCAAGTCAAAAGCGCCCTCTTTAGTATTCGTGATGCTTACATCACCATCAAGGGCATAGTCTTAGCTTTCAAATGCCGTTTGTTCTGTTCATGCAGTTTGCTCGTTTCAATCCTGAGATATGTTCAGTTAACAACGAAAAGGTAAAATCACAAATGCCACTAGTCAATGATAGCATCAGGTCCTCTTCCCGTAAAAGTTACACAATCGTGATTCCACCCTTCTGTTTTTTACAAGATATCTCGAGATGACAAGCAATTTAAAGAGAACAAACAGCATTTTAAAGCTAAGACTTTACCCTTGATGTTGCCGTAAACATGACTGTTACAGCATTATATTCTAATTGTCAAAGAGGGCGCTTTTCACTTGTACAATATTTTGAGACGCGCTGCAGCAAGTCTCAAAAAACTGTGCAAGTAAAAAGCGCCTTCTTTGGCAATTATAGAAAATACTCATAATGACATGATGCTTACATCATCGTCAAGGGCAAGTGCCATTTGTTTTGTTTAATTTACTTGTTTTAATCTTGAGATATCTTGTATAACAAAAGAGTGGAATCGCAATTGTGTCACTTTTACAAGGGACTGCAGTAAAAGTGGCACAATTGTGATTTTACCCTTCCTTATTTCAGGGGCGCAAATCCAGGGGAGACAGGGGGACATGTCCCCCCCCCCCACGAATTTGAAGGTGGGGGACACAATATCAAATGTCCCCCACGAATTTACGAATACATGTGTGCATATAACTATCAACATTTTAATAGTCTGTGGTTGTTTTTTCTTCACACACTTCAGTTCATTTTCCATATCAAATTGTCCCAATATTTTCATTGACCTGATAACAAAATGTCAAAATTTTCGCCGCGCTCCGCGCGCAAACTTGCAATATAGGATAACAATTTTCGCGCAAGCGCCGCAAAATTGAATATTGTGTAATAGTTTAATGGTTTTGTAGAGCCTTGCACTAGTTTTTAAACATCCCCCTGCCACACCCTCCTCCGCTCGGTCGCTTCGCTCCCTTGTAAGTATGACTACTTAATTTACAGTTTTCACATACTGTACTTTCTGTATATCTTTCTGAAAACCTGACTAAACAATCCCTAAAAATATTTATAAAGTATACCTTTAAAATGTTACCATGCATAGAATCACGTCATTTCTGTGCGTATTTTCAAAAATTTCCTGCCGTGGGGGGGGGGGGTATCCCCCTCCCACACCCTCCCCATTCAAAATGGCCTAGTGACACCCCTGACTTGAGTCATGAGCTTAACAGGGGGCTTTACTTCTTGATCCCCGACACTACCAATTCATATTGCAAGTGCCACTAATTTGGAAAATAAAGGAGTTTTGTAGTTATTGTTTACTGTCCATTTTACGAAAAAATTGAGTTATCAGAGTGTCAAAATAGGCTTAACCACTAGAAGTCATAAGCTGGCCCCTGGACCCCTCCCCAAATAAACAATATTCCCAGGTGTCTGCATGCGTCATGTCCCCCCCCCCCACGTTTTAAAATGGATTTGCGCCCCTGCCTTATTTAAATGAACATCAAGATTAAAAGAAGGAAATTGAACAAAACTAATGTTATTTGAAAGCTGAGACTATGCCCTTTACGATGATAGCATAATGTCACAAGAGTATTTTCTAGTTGCCAAAGAGAGCTGTTTTCACTTGCACAATTTTTTTAGACACACGGTATATTGCAATCTTAACCAATATTGTTTAAAAGACGGATTCCACATTCATGGTTGTTTAATGTTGTTAGAGTGACAGGCTTAAACAAAGGTATGTTGTTTAAAATATTTTAAACAGCGTTTTTACTGTGTATAACGGCTGATCAAATGTTGGTGTAACTTGGGTCAATTATATATTATGAGGCTAAGATGAACTGATTAGATTTCGGAGTTGAAAGCAAAAAGGTAACGGAACCTTGTATTTTTTGTTTATTTGATGCGATTTCTGCGTTCAAACAATACAAATTCAAAGTCAAAAAGTACAAACAATCGATATTGTTTTAACAAAGGCATTGTACAAGTAGAAAATCGTGTGAAATAATGTTTTGCGATTAACAATATGGTAATGTGTCCTATGGTGGGGCCCCTTTGCGTTACAGGCACCAAAATTAAGAATTTTGTCACTTCTTGCATTTGAACCAATATAACCATAACTGAAAAAGTACTTATCAGAAACCAACAAAAGTATACATTTTCTGAAAGCTTATACTTCAGAGAATCTCATTCAGCCAAGGTCAAGTTGCTATACTGGGTGTGTACAAAAATTAAAGGGTAATATCACCAAAAAAATGTATAATTTGGGGTTATTGATGACAACTCATTGCACTTGTCAGTATTAAGTCAAGGCTCAAAATTGATGTCATGGTGTGAAAGAGCACACTTTCAGCTTTAAGAAAATGTATGGTTTTACTACTTTTCGAATTTCAGATGTAGTGATACAGGGTGTGGCAAAATTGTTTAAAATTGTTTTGCGATTTGTTACAATAACATTAATTACACTAATTAAACAAACAGTTTACTAAACCTAATTAACAAATTTTTGAGATAAATTAGTAGAATATTGTTTAATAAATGGATCAGTATAGAGTGTATTTAAAAATTTCAACCAAAATGTAGCCCTGAAGTGAACATACATGTGTGTCGTCACATTCAGTACTTTCATGCTTCATAATGTGTACAAGTCAATGGCAGAAGCTACACCAGTCATTAATTAAGTAATTAATGACCCTAAAGACAATTAATGTCACTTTTACTTTTGAGAATTGTTAAGTACAACATGTGTCAATGTAGTGAGAATCATATCATAACTCGAAGACGAGCTTATCTCCTGCACATAGTAGGAAAAACGAAAAGTGTACAGGGAATTTGCAATTTCCCAAAGACTTTGTCATACTCCTCCTCCGCTTATCCCCTCCGCTTATCCACCGAGTTACCTCGTTAACATTTTTTGCATTTTCATTAATTAAACAAAGTGTAATGCAAGATTGCTTTCAGTTCAAAGCAGTAGTATTTGGCTGCAGAATGAGGCCTCCAAAATTCATCATAATTGGTTGAAGGATAGCTCTGATGCATCAAGTTCAATTAAGAAGAGGACGATGAAAGATGAAGCCAACCTCGGTATTTGGGGCTCCACATACAGACTATGACCATATACAAGATACAAAATATACACAATATACAAAATATCAAATATGTGATCAGTAGAATGTAAATATTTTTCAATAAATGAGAGATATAATTGAACGCAAGAGACCGACCATCGTGAGCGCGTTAGCTGGAATGATGGGGCCGTCGAAAAATAGAAATCCGGAGGAACAAAAGCTCTGGTGGTGAAATTTAAGTAATCAAGTGGGGTGCAAGGAGGCAGTTGTTCATTTTGATAAGGAACGAAAATAACAAGGCAGTTGCTATTTTAATTTGGGGAGCGTATAGATTTGTATATATTTGTGTAGTTGCTGACACGGATTTTATGTGTTGGAAATATATTGCAAATGTCCTGACCAGGATATAATGCATAGATTGGTGTGTGTTATTCAGTAGCGCTTGCTGCTCTCTACAGAATAACAATAACAAACCTATTCTAAAAATAGTAAGTAGAAATAACCTCATATTATATATCACATATGTATTGAATAGAAAAGGACACAACATAACACAACAAAATAACATGACTGAAGAAGAAACAATATTATATCAAGAAAGACTAATAGTACGATTGAGCCAAAATAAATATGCTTAAATGTCCCTTGAACAGCATCTTAGGCTTCATGCATGTGCATGTTATGACATAGGCTAATCCGGAATAGTTTTTTTACCATCTCAAATAACGAGTGACTCTTCATTTTTTTAAAGAGTTACTCGTGTTTTTAAGAGAGTATAAGACTATATCAGATGTTTACGATCTGATCTTTACATTAGCTTCAAAAGAATAATTTCTAAACGAAAGTATAGGGCTTCACTCTAACCAAATTCTTTCTTAAAAGCATTCTCTAACAGCTTCAGCTACTATAATCATTTTCTTCGCAGTGTCTTCACAAGTGTATAGGTGGCCTTACAATTATTGAGAAAAAAACGTACCTCAGAAAATGGAAAATCTTTCATAAGTGGAAAATCAACGATGGCATGTGATTCATTTAATATGGGTGCAGACTTTATGGGGTTATCTCAATTTTAAATAACTTTAATTTTTTGGGCGCCGGCAGTAATAAGTAATGCAAAATATCAAGTGACAGAGATGACGTGATGGAGACGAGACGGAGATGACATTTTGTAATCTAATAAGGCATAAACAAATTTAAAATTATATATTTTATGCAACTGAAAAAAATAATAAATAGTGGTTATCATGTGCTTTCAACATGATTAACACATGCATTTTTAATATACTTTATTGTTATTTTGTAATAAAGAAAAAAAATCCCTATTTCACCGGAGATGACGGCTCCAACAGTTTATGACCCAAGACACTTGCTTTTCTCTTTTTTCACCATACACGTTATCACCTTTCAGCCGAATGCAGATGCCCCAGCTCCTCCTCCTCCTCCTCGATCCGGGCCTCGATCATCCTTCTTCTTCTTGTGTTTGAATAAGGCCTCATGTGTAAGCTCTTACTCCCATCATACCACAAACTTCTTCTTCTTCTTCAATAAAGACATAATTTACTCTTCAATTCTATTTTTCTTTGAATAGAGGAGGCCGAGGGACACTTTTTCTTTCTCCGTTTAGCGCATAGCGGATCGGATCGGGGCATCGCCATCGGGCTGCGCTAGCGCGGTGCGTGACGTGAGTAGAGGTGAGTAAGGCGGTAACGTAGTCGGTATTTATTCTTACTAAATTGTTGCCACTGAGTTTGCACAATTATTTACAGATGTTTGTCAAATAAAAGTGTCATTGTTCTCAGCTTTTTGAGAGACGCTTTATTTCGTTTTGACTGACAAGTCAGCTTTTACCGTAGTCCGTAGGTACATTATATCAGAAATACAATAGACTCTAATAATAGTAATACATCGGTATTATAGTCCCACATATTCAAGTTTGTGTTGTAATTGGGGCTAATCCAATTTGAACTTGCATTTGTTGCAATGACTTCGTCACACATACTGGACATAGGGACAACTGTATACTTTTGTGTACAAAGTAATGGGTGACCTTTTTATGCAATAGTGCCTTTAGTGGCACACAAGGCTTAAGATTCAGTCTTTTACAAAATTATACTGAAAATATTGGTTAAATTCATGAAATTTATTGAAAGTATCTATTCTAGCCACAAGCGACGCTAACGCGAATGCGTCAGCGTCGCAACTAGAGTAAAGTACCCATGATTCGACCACTTAAGCACTTTTGCATTAATAGCTTTCTTTCTATACACATTGATAAAGTAATACATGGAGGTAAATAAAGTATATATAC
>JZLH01S0320942.1:74375-85364 GCA_001188425.1 Eucidaris tribuloides | reverse complement strand
GCCCCCCCGCCGAGTACCTCTAGTGTTGGATTTAGACTTGAAATTCCGAAAATAGCTTTTATATTTAAGATATCGAAACCTATCTGTTGTATGTTGGGTAGAAATACTATTGTTGGATGTTGGGTTCTTACGAGGCTTCATAGTCCATGAATTGCTTATATCCTTGAATAGTGTTTGCATTTTCTTGTGAAGTCCTGGAAAATGTTTTCCATCATATTTTTCGTAATTTGTGGCAAATGAATTATGTACAGACAACTCAAAGAAGTGCTTGTCTTACTCATTTATTCATCTTTATACACCTCTTGATAAAAAAGGTACAACTTTACATGATATAAAACCATACAATATACATGCACAATAATACATTCAAAAATAATGTCACATACATACATCTCTTATTTTTGCTAGTTGTTGAAAATGAAAAAAAAAAATTGTCCTTGAAAAGTTGATGCATTTTGATTGTGACAGCTTGTACAAACCATGTGGAGATAAATGAACAGGTCTTTGTTTATGTCCCCATGCATCACGGTGCAATCAAGCAGCTCGCTTTCCTTTTGAATTCCCTTTCACATTTCGTTTGTTGTATATATTGCTATTTTTTATGAATTGAATAAATAAATTGAATTGAATTGAATTGAATTGTTTCTTTAGTGATCAATTTATTGATCAATTCTCAATATGCAATTCTCGGTATATCAATTCTCGGTATTTGCAATACAGTGCGCCACCTGTCTGGTTCAGCGGACAAGCCAATTTTCAACTTCTGGGTCGACATCAGTTCTGCTGCAGCGTTGTTGCGTAGTCATTTCACCCACAATTTGTTGTTCATCCACGAGTATTCCTCCAAATTTTTAAGTTTGGCAGTGTGTGAATAGCATTCTGATGCTTCACAAATGAAAACCATGGCAAAAGCGGTTGAGGAATTCAACGAGAACGGTCTAAATATCGCAAAGGAAATATGCGGCATGTATTGTTTACATTAAATGTACAGTAGCTAAGCTTCATGATATCTACTATTTCCCATGAGGCGTTGCAGATTTTAGCCTGTTCATTGGACTGAATAGGTGGCACACCGTTTTGCGAATACAGAAAATTGCTCACATATCTGAAAAAGGACCTAAATTCTACACAAAGTATATGGTGCCAAGAGCTGTTTTCTATGCATACACCAAATTGATGTTTACAAATTGGTTGATCTAAAACAGAGGCATTGCTTGTTGTTTCACTGAAACTTAATCACCACTTTCCAATTAGAGTGTCGATATCTCTGTCGGTGATGTTTCCGTTGTTGATCTGATACTGTCAAGACTCTTGGTGTCCACATCAAGTAACTACATTCTGTAAATCCCTCAACTTTCAATTGTAAAATATATGTAGGGTTAGGAAAATGCTCACTAAAGAAGCTCGTAGTCATGCTGTGAGATCCCTTGTCCTCAGTACATTTAATTACTCATACTTTATGTTGATAAATGCTAATAAGGTTGTTATTGATAGGTTACAGCGCATCCAAAATCGTGCTGCCATGTTTGTATGTAGAGCAAGGAAATATGATATGGCGACTCCACGTTAAAAGCAGTTGCACTGGTTACCTGTTGAAAGGAGAATTTCCTATAAGATTACAAGTGTCAGTTTATTATTATATTATAATTTTATTATTATTATTATTATTATTATTATTATTATTATTATTATTATTATTATTATTATTATTATTATTATTATTATTATTATTATTATTATTATTATTATTATTATATATCATCATTGCAATTCAGTGTAACTGGAGGCCAAATCTTTGAGAGATAGAGAGCATGTGGATGCCTGGAGGCACCTGTGGGAGGAGGAATCATTCAATACAAGAAGATGCAGATTGCAGAACTAACTCAGATCAAGGACAAAAAGGCGATGAGTTATAGGAAAGTGAGGTGACAGTTATAGGTGCTAATAAAAAGTATATGCCGAGCCTGAAACTAGTCATGCATTTAATTCTGATAATTTAAATTAATTTATGATACAACTGCAGTTGTTTCTCCAATTTACTTAGCAGTTGAGGTTCTGAAAATGTGTCATTTATGGTAACAGATTTATATGGACAAAGATTTGCCTTCAGAACATGGGTCCTGTTAAGAGCTAAGAATGCCGAGATACACCTAAATGTAGTTATCACGATGTTGAAAAGCAATTCAATAAAATTATTGCGTAAATATGGGGCAGAAAGACTGGAAAGAATCTCAGAAGAGCCTGGAAAGAGCCCAGAAAGACGACTCCTATCCGGAAGGGCAAGTCTCTGCCATCAAAAATCTGCCAAAAATGCCCATTGACAGAAATCTCACCTGCCAATGTAAGATAATTTGTAACAGAAAAACAAATGTTATCTGAAAAGAAACAATGCAGTTAGTATCAGAAAAGGTTGAATTTACGCAGGATTAGTTTCATTTCTATAGCATTGCTCCTTCTGAGTCAGCCTATGAACTTATCAACCGTCCCTTGTAGAGCTTTGGCCCTGTCGGGGAGTTGCGAGATGGCTTGATTGGTTATTTTGGTTGGTTTGTGTGTGAGGTGGCTGATGGCTGTTGTGGGGCCCTCCCAATCTGTTTATTTTTTAACGTGAGGTTCTTGGATTGGACCTCAACCCTTTTCCTTTTCCAGAGGGTGGGTGGGTGGTCATCAGCAGAAGGGAAATTATGAAGCTTCATAACATGCAATTACTTACGAACTTTTTGATAAATGCCCAACATACAAGTGCTAGGTGAAAAAAAAATCACACAATGTATCCATTGATGTTTTGGATTGACAGATATTGTGAAATAAAATATCAGATATCAGATTGGCACTATGAAAGTCGGATCAGTTAGGCAATAACGGAATATCTAGATCTTGGTCTGGTACCTGAATCAGATGTAGGACAATGTATGAATTCTGACTTTGTATAATCACAACATAATTAAGTCACTTTTAGTAGTCTTGTGGTAATGAGGCCTGTCTAGTACTCAGGAGGTCCTGGGTTCAATCCCCATACAAATCCATTTGTGTGGGGTTTTTGATCACAATGATTAAAAATGCACTTAGTTTAGTGTTTATCTCTTTTCATGAAAGGCAACTAAAAGAAGTACTGTTCTTTTATCTTCTAATGCAATAATTACAATTATTCATTAAAAAGTGACTATCTAAATGAGCAGCTTCATGTTTTAGTATTTTTCTTTTCAAGCATCATCAAGAACATTTCAGTAGTTCCCCAAGTTATTATTTTGATGTGAAAAGTATGACATAAATTATTAGTAGTGCAAGAATCACTCTGTTACATAACTGCATTAGGAAGTTACCTTAGCAAATTTTGTGATGTTTATTTTGCTCTGTCTCTTGTTGTTATTTACTATGCAGGAAAGAGAGAGAAGTAAGAAGTGGTAAGTAATAGTTGGTAATTCAACCACCTTCTGTTTGTTTTCATACTGATTGTAAAACGTAAGTACATTTTCAGTGTTTATCAAGTGAACCTGTGTGTAGAAATTGCATGATAAAAAGCCCAATGGAATGTTAAAAGCAACCTGCTCTTCAAATGAGTTTGCTGATATTGTTTGGGACATA
This sequence comes from Eucidaris tribuloides, assembly GCA_001188425.1. NCBI lineage: Eukaryota > Metazoa > Echinodermata > Echinoidea > Cidaroida > Cidaridae > Eucidaris > Eucidaris tribuloides. Next base: position 81,779 of record JZLH01S0320942.1, on the reverse strand, counting down.
TTTTAGTTCAGAATTTTGCACTTGTAGGTATATTTGGGACCATCCTTTCCCAGAATTGCAAGGTCACTCACCTATGTATAATATTTGTTGTAGTGTACAGATACCATACCTGTGACCAAATTTGACATGTCTGTGACTAAATACTTGTACAGGTCGTTATTTTTCATCTCTTCAAACTAGATGAAGGTACCAGATTCCAAAACATGACTTTGGTATGTTAACATGCTTGTAGATATCACATGTGCCATGTGCTGTGCATATACAGGGGGCCATGTGCCTTGTAAGAATGCTAATTCTTTGTTCTTCATTTGTATATGCTTGTATATTATTTAAGCATTGCTGGGGGAAAATGAGGGTCAGTAGTTTTACTTCAAAGATTTTATTTTTGCAGTTGCTGCATGTTCTCATGAATTAATAAGAATATATCCAATCTTACCTCCAATACATGACAAGTGTAATGTTTTAAATTTAATTTTGTTTTAAGATTAGAACCATTGATGGGAATAATGATGATTGGTGCCTTGTTTTGCCAGGACGGTTACAAGACGAGTACAACCAGAAGTTCCGTCGCGTGGAGGAGAAGGAGGATGCCAAGAAGAAAGAGAGACAGAAGGCATTCCAAGACGTGTTTGTTGCCGACATGGATCACTATCGCACTCATGGCAAGATGACAAGTAAGAAAGATGTTTGTAATGGTAATAAATAAGGAGGGAGAGAGTTGATAGGTCAACAGGGTTGGTGGAGTTAAATCAAAGTGATTTGAATAATTGATTTTAAGCCCAAGTATAGTTTGGGTAAATGGTAAAAAATGAAATTCTTTGCAATTATGTTTATAGATAGACATGCATGATCTATCAGTGCCCTGGAAATTGATCGCTCTGGAAATCTCCTGTTTCTTTTTTTTTTTTTAGAAATTACCAAAAATGTAGAATGTCGGGGGGAGGGGGGGGGTACATACTGCTACATCTTCTCTGATAATTTAAACATCACAATTTATGATGTAATAGATTTTTCATTTGTCTCTCTCTGTATATTTGTCACTATAAAATAATTTTCAGAGGGTTTGATGTTGTTTTCTGATGTCGGGGTGACAACAGAATTCTTTATGAACCACTGACCCAAAAATTGATTGACCAAAACTATATTTGGGCTTTGTTGTGATTTAAATCAATTATAAAATTGAATAAAAAACAACAGAACTTATAAGAAATTGGTCATGTGAGAAAAATAGTGGGAAAACAATCAAGATTGGATTTTTTTTAACATTAAAAGATCAAAGATGTTAGTGTTTTAAATGATGGGTTGATTTAAATTTAATCAAATCAACCCGTTTTCCCACTTATGGGAGCAATGATTGGGATGATTTTAAAAAACAAACAAAAATTGATCAACATACATGTAAACATTTGATACAAACATACAAAAAAATGATGTTTTTGTCTTTTAAAAAAAGATAAGCACCAACACTAATTGAGCTAATTTTCTTGAACACTTTGTGAGCTGATGTCGCATCAGCTCGCCCACATATAACCTCATTGTGTTAATGACAGCCCACTGGCTTGCCAAGAAGACAATCATTTTCAAACTTCTTGACTCCAATAATAAACTTGAATTGAATTGTAGTCAAGCCACCAAAGTCTTGATTGAAATGTAACATAAAAAAAAAGATTCAGTGATTGTAATTTCCTAACCATATTTGCACAGTTTTGTACATTTTGAGAAAAGAAATTATGACATTTTTAACTCTTTGTATGAAATTGATTCAATTGGTTTTTTAAAAAAATATGTTTTTAAAGGAATATTACTGTAATATGTTTGTACCCATCTACATTTAATTTTCAGGGCTCGTCAGTCAAAACTCCAAAGAATTAAGCGGCAGTCTGGAAGATCTTGAAATCATCGTTGACGAGGACGACCAGCAAGCCCTGGATGACTTCCTGGGACCAGGGGATGATGGGATACCCGCAGAAACGGTATCCATGACAACGTGGGCGGCAAAGGAGGAGGAGGAGGAAGAGGAAGAAGAGGAGGAGGAGGAAGAAGAGGAAACTGAAACAGAAGAGGAGAGGGTAGATGTGACACTGTTAACTAAAGACGATAGGAATGAGGGTGATGCGGTTGCCACGGAAACCAAGGAGCAGAATAAGACTGTGATGAAGGAGGATGAGGTTACTGAGACTACCAACACTCAAGACACATCGCGTGATGCAGGTATTGTATAATAATGTTATGACAGTGAATTCTTATAATATCGTGCACATTCTACCAGTAAAAGATGCTCTTGGCATGATACATAGATACTCCAGAGAAAGTGAAAACAAAATAGAGAAACTACATACAAAGAAATATAATCAGAAAATATATATGAACATAATACAAGAGAGTGGGGATTGTGTATTGGAAAGTAAAAGTATCTTGCACAAGATTAAAGAGGTAAGTTTTCAGTTTTTATTTGAATACTTCTATGGATTTTGCTTGATTGTAATGACAAAATAAAAAAAAAAATTGTTCCAGAGTCTAGGACAGTAGGACCTATTGATGAAATGAGAAAGGAACATTTTTCCATAATCTAGTGTGATTGGACCTATGTATAAGAAAGAATGCTTCCCCCAGTTGTGTTTGACTCAAGGTACATTTACCTGTAGGATTCAAGAGTTTGAGGAACAGAGATTTCATGCATGGGTATAGATATCTAGGGTGTCTTGTAGGTGAGCAGGGGGCAGATGTATGTAATATAATACTCATGGATATTGTCCAGAAAGCCTCTGTCTCCAAGACTGATTAATATATAAATTTTACTACTGGGGTAGTAAGAAAATAATATTTTTGGTGAGCCTGTCTATATTAGAAATGTGATATACAGCTTTTCACAGTAGTGTGGTACCAAATCCAAATTTAGTGGTATACTGATTAATTATCAGTTCAAGCATATTCACCTTGGTAGTTTGTAGTGCACCCATCTATGTTGAGAGGGGTTGGGTCAGACTGCTGGGAAAAACTAGATAGCCAGGAAGTTTGGAGGTAAAATATTTGTTTGTTTGTAAAATTGTACTTCTTGTACATGTAATTCTTAAATGGAAAATATAAGTTACTGAATTTTGGGGGTCATTATTTTCGCGTATCACTGTTAATTTCAGCCAATATGTGTGGTGGCAGTGACCTCAATGCTGAAATGATGTGGTGGAAATCCTACAATTTGAGGATAATTTCTTTTTAACATAAGTCATTAAGAATTAAACAGTCTTCAACTTTTTTCGTGCAAATGTATTTCATTTATTTGATTGTTGTAAATTTATAACTCCCATTTGTAATAAATATGTATTTTTTTCTTTTGATATTTGCAGCTGTTTGCCAAAATACCACCACTTCTCTAGCCAGTAAACCAGATACCAAAGATGAAGAAGAAGAGGAGGAGGATGACGAAGATGATTTTGGAACACCAGATGAAGATGCAGATGACCAAGCAGCCCCCAAGACGTAGCAAGATGTCACTCAAGACTCCAGCCCCCATTAAACACATTCCAGATTATCTGATTTGAAAGTAACAATTTAGTGCTAAGGTGACAAAACCTCATATCTTAAACATGTTAAATGCTCTATATTGGCAAAAAAGTGTATCCCTTTTGGCCCTTCATTTAGTAAGAAATGGGATATCAGTCTTTTTACCCTTGGACATTGGCTTTGTGTTTAAGATTGGTCATTTGGACAGAACTAATATTGCTTTTGAGCTGCAAGATTACAACCAAACCTCTTTTTCGTCAAAAACTGATATATGAGGTTTTTCATCCCGGTCAATGAAGTCAAGAATGCTGCAGAGTTTTATATTATGATGGTATGTTTGTAATCTTTGGTATCTTGTAATTATCACTTTAAGAACAAAACATCTGAAGTCCCTAATGCTTGAGATCAACATTGTACCAAGCAGCCAGTAAAAAGGGACATGTTAATTATACGACAAGTTGTGACTGAGCATGGTATATCAGATATTATTACACATACAAGCCACTTTTTCGATACAATAAAACCTTGTATTAATTATCCTTCCACAGAGGTTTGCTTGCTGGCATGCAATATTGTTAGCATATTAGCTATCCTATGTATCTTATGTTACCCGTATCAATGGGGAAAATGAGTGCATTATTGTTACAATATTCAACTCTGTGAGGCCAATATCTCACTCTGCGTTAGCGCGAGCGCATAACAACGGTGCGCATTACTGTTACGACGAAGTGCGCGATAAGGTGAGCGTAAAGAGAGCGATGAAGTGCGTGAGTTTGAAATGCTATACAGAGCTAGCTTACCTGCATTTATTGATAAAATTGTAAAAATAACAATTTATTCTGGCACATTTCCTCAAATATGTATGTATGATAATAATGATATTGGATTTCTTTCGTGGTATATCATAGATATTGCATTCATCAGCATAAATATTGCACTCGTCTTCGACTCGCGCAATATGTATGCGTTCTGAATGCAATATCTACGATGTACCACTCAAGTGCATCCAATATTATATAATTATCTTAATTGGGGGGCTTCAAAGCCATCCAATATCATGTAAGTATGTGGTGGCAGGTACAGGTATGGCCTGGACTTAGCAGTCTTGTTTTGATGAATGAATATTTTCGGAGATTTCAACCCAGTGGCAAACTTTGCGAAAATTTGCAAAATGCAGCAATGACAGGTAGTTGAAAATGTAGAAACAACTCATCTTGCCTATGTTTCATTTCAAATGTTAACAGTTCATTTTCCCATGAAGGAAGGCCAGTGCTCCGAGGTTCACTGTGGGATGACAATTTCTGGCAATCATTACACTGTGAATGGGATCGGTTTCTCTGAGCTGTTCTGTCATGATAAATTAGAATTCTCAAATGAAATCTTTACAGCATATTTCATAGTACCTGTACCATGTTGTTTATTCATGTAGTCCTTGAACTATCAATAGACATTGAAATCATCAACAAAATGTTGATAAAATTAGTGCCTTCAAATATTTTCTGATGTAAATTGTAATGGATACTGTATGTAAACTTATATATCAAGGGGCTTCCTGTGTAAAGACTTTAGTAACACATTCAAATTTTTGCATACCTGTTAACTCTTTGTTGCACTACTCTCAACACCACATTTATTTTCTGGGAATTATTGTTTTGCAAAAGAAAAAGGGAAATACTGGCAAGTTTTATCCCTTATTGCTTTTAGAATACAGTGCACTCCTGTTATAACGAACACGGCTATAACGAAATTCCTGTTACAACGAAGTAAAAATTCAGGTCCCAAAATTATCATCTATATATCCTCACTGTTTGGTTATAACAAAATTTCAATACAACGAAAGAAAACCGCCAGTCCCAAGGACTTCGTTATGACGGGAGTCACCTGTACCCTAATGTAATGAATTAGATCGTGATCACATTACACATATGTGGGTTCGTACCTAGGTAGTGAAGTGGTGTCGATCCACATTGTGTTCGCGTTCACACTACCGCAGTAATCCACATCGAAAGCGAGTTATGACATAAGTGGCGCGAATCCACTTACCCCGGATGTTAGAATGACCCTGAAGTGAAGCGCCGTTACCACGGAAACAAATTGAAAGTCGGCATATCCAAGATGGACGACACTGTATTTGCCGCTCTGTCGTATTTGCACACTGCATTTCACCGTAGAAATCGCATTCGCCGATCTCGTGCAAAATTTAGATTGCGACAAATGTATGCAATATATGATTCTTTCATTGCCATCTATCAAAGGCAAATGCTGCTCCGCATGATTGTTACAGCGGGACTGATTTTTGCGGCGACGATACCAGCCGAGAGGAGTGAATGGAGCAAAGCCCGTCCTGGTGTGTTAGGTCACTTCCGGTATATGTGGAGTTGATCCAGATCGACTCCACATATTGCGTTCACATTACGAAATTTAACTCACCTCCTAGGGTCGAAACTACCTCAATCAGGTAGTTTCAATCCACATCGTGGATTGTGGAGTCGATGTATGTCGAAACCACTTGTTCTGTGTCACATGCAGTGGGCGACATGGTTTCGAGCTAGGGTGCGACTCATGTCCCTACATGCAAATGTGCCTAGTGTTGAATCAACGAACCTAGACCACATTGCGCAAATGCAGAATTCATACTTCTTGGGAATAAATGTTGGGATCGCTTTGTCTTTGGGAAGATTTGGAACTCAAAAAAGCTGTGGTAAAAATGTCTTTGGACAAATTATGTCTTAAATCCGTCTTCAGAATTTTGGCCCTTTGTTCATAGTTATTTCTACTAAGTCATATTGCTTTCAGTTGCTTTACATGATTTTCTGGATGTACAGGCAAACCCTTTATAACGAGCATGGGTATAGCAAGGACCCGCTTAATGCGAGGACATTTCTCGGGTCCCAATTTCTATTCTATCGACTTCCGTGTATTATGTTTCTCATATAACGAGATCGGCTATATCAGATTTTGGCTATAGCGAGGTAAATTCCCAGCCTAGAAATGAAGAAAAACAAAGGAAATTGACACTGTTATAGTGAGCATCCACCTAAGCTTGCGTGGGCTAGCAAGCACAAGCGATGTTTCGCGCTGTAAGAGAAGTTGATCAACACGTCGGGCGTGTTACACCACCGCACATTGTACACACTTCTTATCACAGCGCGAGAACCTGTGCCAGTCAGCACAACTGGGTAATGTATCCACCCCCTCCCATTGCACCAGTTTCGGTAATGGAGAAGTTGGAATCATCGTTTGCTTACATTTTCAGCTATGCTGTTTCAGTTCAGTGACTTATTTAGTTAGTAAATTCATTTTCTTATATGTTACAAAACTAGAGAAAACAATACAGTATCAATAGAAATCTTGTTACTTTATTGTAGTCCCATACGCATACATTTGTGCGCGTTTTCATCATGTACTTTTATAGCGAGCAATCGGCTATAGCGAGGAAAAATTGTGGGTCCCGACGTCCTCGTAATAATGGGGTTTGCCTGTATCATGTTATGTATTTTGCCAATAGATTGACCAATTACTGAAAGAGTAATTTTTAAGTTCCGGTAATTTTATTCAACGTGTATATAAATATCACTTATTCAGTGCAATCATGTTTATATGTCAAGTTGTAATGTAAAGTTTAAATGTCAAAGTGAGAGTAGATTATTTCAATGAAGTATATGAAGTAATTAAATTTGGTGTATATTTCTCAATCATTGTGTAACCATGGTATTACCAAGATGAGGCCAAACTTGGGTGCCAGAAGTATCCCAAAAGAAATATGGTCCGAAGACCGTAGGCATAGACGTAATACTCGATGACGCATGTTCCAATTTGTGCACATATCAGCCATTCTGCCCAAGTGTCACGCGAGTCCAGGGTTGACTATTTCCTAGGAAATTTAAGTATTTCCCACCCAGG
>JZLH01S0320942.1:0-11215 GCA_001188425.1 Eucidaris tribuloides | reverse complement strand
GTTAATGTACTTTCATGTAGTTTACTACATAACCCAGAAAAAGCTGCCATAGCAGACTTAATGACACAACTACATACAATCAGTGTAAATGATATGTGATACAATTCTCACTCATTAGTAGGGGATAGGGTGGGGTAAAATAATTTGTGTCAATCAGTTCATGAGCACAATGGACATCCAGCAAGTATCCATGCATATTATGCATTGATTGGTCAAGTAATTTGTGTGCAATTGAAATGAGAATGTGGTTTTGAACTTAAAGTGATAGGCTAACATTGTGGAGCTTCAATTTAAAAAATTGTCAAATTGTGATATATCTGAACTACATAGTAGTGTTCATATGGACAAATAAACAACCTAGAATAAAAAAGTTTGGAAAGTTACACTACGCTGCCAATGGCAAGTTATGCATGAATAAACAATTAAAACTCGTGGCTAGTTTAAATAACCTAGGTGTACACACAGTAAGTCTATGGGAGAAAATGGGCAGGTGAATCCGATCAACTTACGATTTTCACCTTTTTAAAGCACTAAATAATCATTTTGAAATACAATTTTTTTCAGGGCGTCATTTTTAGACCTTATCAAAGACAATGGTAGCATGGGGAATCATGTAGCTCAGATATTTTTAACTGTGGTAAATGTTAGCCAATACCTTTAATAGTGATAAAATACCATGGATTGTGAGATATAATTCAAAGCAAATAAAGAGTTAACAAACTCCAGCCAGCTAGTTTATCTACATGTTTGTGTTGTATGTTTCAGTTCATTTGGTTCTGGTGGCATTTTAGATTTCTTCCAATCACATCATTTTGATATAAACTCCATACTTCTTAACTTTACCAATATGTGAATTCCTTTTCCTTTCAGACACTCTACACGACGACAGGATTTGCTGGTCAGGTGGGAGTCTTCACAGGAATGAAGGCAAAGAAGTTTACAATTACATTGAATGAACGAGGTAATGAAAACCCAAGTTCAAGGGGTAGTGGAGATCTGGGTGGAGTACTTCTTGTTTGTGTTTGAGTGGGTACCAGCCACCACCAGGATTCAATCACTAGAGATGGTACATTTTGGTATGTTTTAACAATGATTCAAAAGTTGAAGAAAAAATCATAAGATGCAATTAAAAATTCTTAAATTACACTTAATTCATAAATTCTTTAAAAATGATCTGTTCATTGTGTATTTTCAAGTGTTGATTTAGAGAACAGTGTTCTAATTTTTAGCTGATCTCTGGGTCAGCAAGATTTGACATATCTTTTCTTGTGTGTCAGATGACCCATATTTTACAATGCCTTTTATTATCTATGTATACACCTATATATACCAATGTTTTGTCAGTAGGCAACCCATATTTTTATAAAAAACACTTTAAGAGCAACAAAAACATTGAAAAAGTCACAATTTGTTTTCTCTGCTTGGAATGGCTGATTTTTGTACTATGATTTTAGAATAAAATGAGTACATATTAGTCTTTCATGACTAGTTACATGCTCACATTTTACAAAACTAAAAGAAGTATACCTAGTAAAGGAAATGGAGTCATCCATGTAGCAGAAAGAGATGATTTCTTGCAGCTCAAATATATGAGACATCCTCATGCGGTTCTGGGAATTGCCCCTGCATTTATCATTTCAATCTCTTTACAATCTGGAGAAAAGTAAGGTAGCAAGCAAATAATCAACGTTGGTGAAGGTGATGGGACAAACTATCACTTCTGTGGCGGTCTGGATTGCGTGGTATCGCCAAGCAAGTGAAAGTTTGCCCCGTCGCCTTAAACCAAACGGTGATTATTTGCTTTATATTCCACAATTAGAACCATTCAACTGTACACTCAATTAACGAAATGATATTTACTTCTCTATGAGAGACAAAAAGCCCATTTTGTTCTCTACGAACAGCTATACAGTCACATAAACAGCGACTGATAGGCAATTGATAGTCCGAGTACTACGCACTTTTATTTCGCGCGTACTCAAAAATATTGATAATGTATTAGGCTCATGGACTGACAAGAACCAAAAGTACCAACACAATTGAGTGCAACAAACTTTTCTTCTCAAGTGAATTGATTGGCAAAACTACACTCTATTTCTGTATGTGATCAACTCTTGACCAATCCTTTGGCAAGATTCTTAGTATGTGGAATATAATAATTAGTACAAACTGTGTCCTTGTTTGGTATATGTCCACAGATAGGGGAAGCTACGTAAAGAATTTTATTGAAGCGCTCATGGCTCTCCTGTTCCGGAAAGTGCAATTCACAACCTTACTTCTTAGAGATGTAAGTACAATGTTGACAATTTGTTTTGTGCTTTGTTCTGCATGTTATTGAATGCTCTTGTCATCTAGGTTTCAATTACCAATTTGACAGCATTCTAGAAGTGGAATTCCATTGAATACCTGAGCAAGTAACTACACATTACTGTAAATCCAGCATTGAATAAAGACATTATCATTTAGTTGATTGGTTTTTAATAGTTGAAAAGGAGGCACAGTTTCTCAAAAGCAATCAAAAACATTCCATGTCGTTAAATGATGAATGATGGGTCATTGCTTCTTTGAATTATTTGTGAGTTTACTCACAATTGATATCTTGCAACCATTGCCAAGTTACACATGATACATACGAATGTATAGCATTAGCATTACTTGCATCATTACTTACAATTATTACATTTTACATTACATCATTTAGTGATGTATAGCTTGAGAAATTAGTGTAGAAGAAAACAGGAGAAGAAAGCAAAGAGGAAGAGAAAGAAAGAAAAGAAGAATTTAGAAGGGAGAAAGAATAAGAATTGAAACAATGAAAAAAAAACAGTTGTGATAAAAGGACTGAATGAATACTTTTTATCAGTCACTCATCTCAAACTTAAAAAAAAATAAGTTAGATATTCAATATTCCATAAAATTGTAAAAGTCACCCTTTGTTTTAGCACCCCCATCCCCTGAAAAGGTAAAATAAATAATATAGAACTCCATTCACTAAGAAGTCATCTGAGTTCGTAGGTAATTGAGATTAACTAAGATTGAGATTTGTAGGTTATTGAGTTGAGATTCAAGAAAGATATTCTCAGATTTCTGTATTACTTTGTCCAATTTGATAAACTTCCTCCCCTTATTCTATTGACTAAATTCCAATCTCAGGCGTTGGCCAGTGACAATAGCTGGGACGAGGTCGTGCAGCGCTTCACCACCCTGGAGGAAGTGGCCCCCGCCTACCTGATTGTTGCCGGCATGAACCCTGGGGAGGGGGTGGTCATCACCCGCGACAGAGTGAATCCCGTTGACGTCTGGAGGCTGGATGCAGCAAACGACAGGTGGGTGCCTTGTAAACACTAGCATAATTTATTGGGGGTGGGGCAAGGGGTGAGGGGGATCTTGCCTCCATGACATCCATGTGGCATAAAAGAAGAAGGAGGAGAAGGAGGAGAAGGAGAAGAAGAAGATGGAGGAGGAGGAGGAGGAGGAGAAGTACTAGTAGTAGTAGGCCTAATAGAAGCAGTAGTATAGTATTTTAGTAGAAGAAGTAGCAATAGTAGTTGTTGAATTGGTAATTGCTGCAGACAGCTGGGTTTTTTTTACTGTTGGAGGAGGATAATGATAAGGAGAAGAAGAAGGAAGAGGAGGAGGAGGAGGAAGAAGAGGAGTAGGAGGAAGAGGAGGAGGAAGAAGAGGGGCAACAAGGAGGAGAAGGAGGAGAGGAGAATCAGAAGAAGAGTAGGAGGAGGTGGTGCAGAAGGAGGAGGATACCAAAATAAAAAAAAGAGTTAAAAACTGGTCAGTAAAGGAGAAGTTTGTCTGGGAAAGCTTTGCCCCCGTTGAGGCCGAAACCCAATATGCTACTGCCTATAAATATTTGTTTGTACAATTTAACTTTTGCTGGTAGCAAGTACAGATTTATTTTATTTCATGCATGAACTGTAATGAATGATGTCAAATCTGGTTTTGCACTAATTGCGTTTCAATGTATTTATTTATGCATAGCTGATCTACAAATATACATAAATTTTATATAATATTGCAAAATTACTTACATGCAAAATTGTCTATGACACTGACAGATTAAAATTAGTGGTAGGATGTATGGATAAATAGACAGAGAAACCTCTGAACCATGTGCAAGTTCATTGTATATCTAAACATGAGGGAAAACTTTTTTTTTTCAAGTAATGGAAACATTTGGCTAACTTCATGTTAAGTCATTTTTCCCCATCTCTCTTAATTTTCAGGTGGTACTTGTTAGAGACCAACTATGATCACTGGATGACACCCCCACCAGATGATGACAGGAGGTATGTTAACCCCTTCAACCACAAATTATCAAATCAAACACAACATCTATGATCGCTTTCAGACACACAGTGTTTTTGTTTAATCATACAACATATGAATATGTAACGTATCTATGAGAGCATTCAGACCTGTAGATGTGCTGTATGATGATTTTTTGGCAGCATTTAAACTGAGTACCTCTTCATGTACATGTACATGTACCAGTGGAAGTGCATTAATATACTGTTTATGCTGTATATTTCGCATACATATGTTTTTGCTATTTTTTGTTGAAGATGAGAGTTTATTTTCACGACTTTATTGCATTTCTATTCACTTTTTACAGGTTGTTGTCGCAAAAATCACATAAATAAAACAACTACTTCATATTCAGTGTATACAGTATGCGAGGTGTTAATCTTATGCCGAAAGAACTTTGGAAAGCTTTGCGCATTGTGTTGAATCAACTTAGCGCATGCTGCAAATAATTCCTACCTGCTCACACGATGTAATGTGAGACCATTCAAGCATGTTTACATGTGTTTACATTAGTCTACTCCCACATACATGGTTGTCTTACCAGTTGGAGACTAAGTACGAGTTAATTCTTGTTGGGGTCTATGGAAAATTTGCGTTTTAATATAGTGAAATCAATTCGTCTCCAATGGGTTAATAGATTCTACAAAATGCTGGTATTGTTCAACAGTTACATTTTTGTACTTGTACTGAACCATTTATTATGAGATCTACAATTTACAGCAAACAAAAGAGAGCATAATTACAAACATGACAAAGTTTTCCCACTTTTCTCTTATAACTCAGTATGTTATGGACCTACTTTCACCCCATCAGTTTTCTCTTTTAACGTTTGTTCTTCTTTTTTATTTGAACATTCAATTATTCTAGAGATCCAGGTAACAAAGCTATGAATGCCGTGGGCCAGAAGAACATTAATAACAACACCATGTGGGATGTGTTATCCACGCAACCAGTACTCAACAAGTGAGTAAAGAGTTTGATATCAGTATCTTATAGCTATCACGTTTCGTGAGTTAACAAATAACATGATGGAGTTTACATATGCTATCACCCAAATGTATATTATGTTATGATTATCATGTTTTTCTGAATATGTCTTGCAGCGCCATGAGCGTTGTCTTAATGGACCTGCTGCACTATTATAAATAGCCATATTTTTTATTAGTAGTAGTAGTATTATGATTATAAATGAGGAAGTTCAAGCCCAAGTATAGTTAGTCTAAACACATCCAGTGTATTGCATCCAGAGCTGGCCAAAGACTAGGCGCTCTGGGGAAAGTTGCTAATAAGTTTGATATAAACGGCAGACTAGTCTACAAGGCACAAGTCCGCAGCATATTGGAGTATGCTCTAGTGTTGCACGACTAAGTCGCGAAAAGTCGTAGTCGCGACTGCCTACACGGAGTCGTGACTCCGACTATTGGAACACAATAGTCAACTTTTTATCACTGTGACATTAATTTGTATTAAAAACTGAGTCAAAAAGACATAAAAATTGAACAGAACTACCAATCATTGTGTCATGGCATGTGCGGCTGCTTGATCTTTTGACTCTTTATTCGTTTCCTTTACGTTTTTCATTGTGAATCGGCCATAATCTATCATCAAACAGAACTGCCAAAATGTACTTGGATCAGCCTATAATTGTGCAATGCTATCATACATGTGTTGCGGTATATGTTGCACTCACTGCGACTCCGACTGCGACACCCATGCACCCGACACCACCAATCTTGAACACACTAAGACGTTGAACACCGATAGTCGACTAATAGTCAGAGTCGCCACTATTGGTGGGCGACTGGTCGACTCTCTAAAATGCTGAAGTCGTGCAACACTAGTATGCTCCCTTATGCTGAATCAATGCCTCCCCACCATCACACACAAAAAAGGCTATCAATGTCATCGGGGTTAATGAAGCCACTGCTTACCAAGATATATCTATTCTAAGATAAGCTCATCAGGTTGCAGCTGCTTGTGTCCTGACCTGTACAAAATGCATGCCAAACAGTGTCCAAAAAAACTTAAATGAAATGCTCCCTCTGCCCCTAAAAAGGAGGCGTGTGACCAGGCATGTACTTCTACTCCTGATCATGTTGTCTCGATTCCTGCTGCAAAAACTCATCAGATAGATAGAAGCTTCATCCACACAGCTTCTATGGTCTGGAACAGTCTCACAGGCACTGTTGTTGGAACAATTCTTGTACGAGACGCAAGTCATTTAACCTGTTGGAGACGATTTGATTTCACTGTAACACACAGTTTCCATAGACTCCTACACAAGTTAACTCGTACTTAGTCTCCAACGGGTTAAGAGCAGTGTACACATGTTTCTTTTGGAAATTGACAACTCATAAATCAACCATCTTTTCCCCATTGGTAGTGATAGTTTTGTTAAGCTGCTATGAATCATTTAATTGGCTTTCTGTATCCTCTGATACCACAATGCCATTGGCTGCTTCATTTCATTTCATAGGTATCAGGTCAAATAATTCGAATCAAAATCTATCAAACTTAATTCAAATCACACACTACCAAAACTACATATGATAGCAGTGACTCTGCAAACAAATTGTAAGGTTTGAATTCATTGTTCAGTTGTTTCCAGTTTTAAAGAGCCCGAGTTTCATGGTCCTCATGCTACTTGTGTCTTTTATAAGGTCTAAAAATCATGCCCTGAAAAAAGAAAATGCAGTTCAAATGATCATTTAGTGCTTTTGAAATGTGAGAATCAAAGAACGACCATTCCACTCCCCCCCCCCCCATAGACTGTTGTCTAATAAAAATTCTCGTGCTGATGTTTATCTGATTATATTTTGCTAGTGGCAGCATAACTCTCTAAAGTTTTGGGTTCTTGAGTCCACTCAAACACTATCATGTAGGTCAGATATCAAAGTTTGACAGTTTTTTTAAATGGGGCTTCCACAATGTTAACTAATGCCTTCAATCATTAATATTTTTTATTTCACATTTATCAGATTTTGATTAGAAATCTGCATTCACCACAATAACTATAATAATAACAATGTTGGTCTAAGCTCCAACTCAATAACAGAAGAAATCAGGAAGTATAATGCAGCATATACTGCACATTTGATACAGAATTACAAGCCCGGTCAGAAAACTTAAAAATTATGCAGGTATAATTGCGTCATGTTTGTCATACGATTCCACTCAATGCTAGTAGAGTGTTATTTGTCAGTAATCTGATATTTACCAAATGGTGGTCAGTGACATAGGGAGGATATCTGGGGGGGGGGGGGAGGGGGGTAATGGGAGATGGGTTTCCTACTGGGCTATATACCGGTATTGTGGTGGGAAAAACATTTGAAGAGAGGGGGAAAAAACGACAGTATTTCAAAAATGAATTATTTCTTTGGGAGTGCGAAGGGGAAGGAGGTTAGACAGGGGCACGCACAGAAATCCCCATGCTATACCACTGTTACATGGTCATTGGTTGGATTGTTAGTGTTCACAGTCAGACTTGACTATTTGTGCCAGTCTCGTCATATTGGGTTAGTATTGTAAAAATATTCAAATTTAGAGTTTCACAATAATATAGCATAGGTGAACAATTCAAAGCACATTTCATGGGAGAAAATTGTGTTGGATAATATGAACTTCTGTTGTGAAATTGGAGTTAAATTGGTGGATTGAGTATGATTTGCAGACACGCAATTAACTGACCATCTACAATGTGCGCGCATGCTTGTGCTCATAAATATGTGCCTGTATTTGTACCCTGTGGATAATTATGTGTTTATAATCCTAAACATGTTAATGTCAGAAAACGTGCAAACTTGCCTTCGATTGATACAAAAAGGCTAGTCTACGATCATGTAAACTCTAACAATACAATTACATTCTAAAAGAAAAGAAGATAAAATAAATATATGGTATCATGGTCTTATGACTTGTCATATGAATAGGATCTGTGTACATGTTAAAGGGAGAAGGAGCCAGCAACTAACAGGCATAAGTTAAGAAAAGAAGTGACATTGTGAGTATTAATTGTGAGAATTATGGTACATGGTGATAAAGCCTAAATAAGGGGTACTGTGTGATATTCACCCTCAACAAGGCACTATAAAGTAGTTAATTTGTGTTTATTTTATGTCTTTGCAAGTTTATCCCGGGATAAAACTTGCAGAAACAGCTATAGGGGGAGGAGCTTATCGATTCAAACAGTTCATACATTACCATGGCGCAACTAACACACATCGGGTGGCATGCATCGGTCATGCATGGTCAGTTCCAGACCTGTGCACGTGTGATCTGATTGGTTGGCAAGAACTCAAATTGTTTTTAACTTATGCCTGTTAGTTGCTGGCTCCTTCTCCCTTTAATGTCAAAAAACGTGCAAACTTCCTTTTGATTGATACAAAAAAAGCTATTCTATAATAATGTAAACTGTGACAATACAATTACATTCTAAAAGAAAAGAAGATAAAATAAATATATGGTATCACGGTCTTATGACTTGTCATGTGAACAGAATCTGTGTACAAGTTACCTCTCATGTCCTTGTATCATGTTTCAGCGAAGGCCACGGTGTCGTATTGCCCATCAATCTAGTTCAGGTCATGTGTCTGATGCAGCCATGAGGATTAAATTTCTAGATTTGTGCGTGCTTTTACAGGCCCATAGCCAAGGGAGTTGCACGGGCACCTCCCAGAAATCACAAAGGCCGTCTTTGTGGAAAATTCTTTATTTGGAATCAAGTGGATTTTCAAGAAAATAAGAGGAAAAAAAAGAATAAAAATTGAAACTGCATGTCTTTCATTTTCAAATGTGTCTCCTTTGAAACCTAATCAACACAGTACAGACCCTTGGGGATAAAATTGGGTGCAAAATTGGGTGGAATTTCTGCTTTGTGCAATGCTCAAGTGGATTTTCAAGAAAATAACAGAAAAAAAAAGAAGAATGAAAATCTGAACTGCAGGTCTTTCATTTTCAAATATGTCCCCTCTATAACCTAATCAGCAAAGTATACACCCTTCGGGGTGGAAAATTGGGTGGAAATTCTGCTTCGTGCAATGCCATTCCCATTTGTATACATCACATCTCTTGATAATGTTACAACATGATTTTGATGATTTGATTTGATTTCATTTGATTTTCTTGACAGTGAAACTGTGTACACTGCCCTGATGAGTGCCGCCAAACCGGAAATTTACAGCTCCATAGTCCGTGACCTGCTGTGATGCATTGTGGATAAGCCAGTTGTCACTCCATCAAAAATCCCACGCTGGGCTTCAAATTAAATGGTAATATGCACCATGGCTGTTTCTGAATATCATTTTTCACATCATGTTTTATGCCATAACAAAATTCCAGTCAATTAGATAATCAAATTATCCAAATAAATGAATGATATATTATGAGACCCGTCATAACGATACCCTGATAAAGTCTCACAACCCAAAGGTAAGGAAAGTGCCAAATATCGTAATGATGATATAAAGAATGAAAGTGACATGTCTGCAAAAAATCAAAAGTTTTATGACCTTAACATGTTGCAAAAGATTGAATATTATATTTTTCATCCAATTTATTTTTCTTTCTTTGTTTATGTTTCATAAGATGTGCAACTTTGTCAGGGTATTGTGGTGACAGATCACATATAGATTCTGGTGCAAGTTTATGAATTCCTGAATTCAGCCTCACTGAAATAAAATTGATTGAACCAATACTCACTCCCTTGCCACATTTTTCAAGTAGACTTCAGGTTCAATTCAGGTTTCTTATTCAATTTGCAGTTTTTGCTCAATAGGCATACTTTGTTCATGGATAAAATGTGGGAATGATTCGATGTACCTTTGAGAAGGGTATGGTCTTAAGATAGAGGATTACCGGGTAAGTGGGATTAGTAAATCCATATGCGTTGTCTTCAGTGCATTTGTTGATCTGTACCGAGTTGATCTGTGCTGAGTTGCAAATAGCCTTTTGACATGGCCCTCTCGCTGTTATGGGCGAGAGAAGCAAACCAGCCAAGCGCGTCAGCGCGAGGGCCTTTTGAGATCTGCGTGGCATCCGAAAAGTAATTATTATTCATGACCAACAGGAACGACCGATCTCTGTTCGAATCAACCAATGAAATTGCGCGCTACGATGCCCTGTCTAGGCCTTGTCAACTATTCGGTGGGTCGAAAGAAATTCCTTCAGTGTTGGTTACTACAATTCATATACCATCAAACACCAAATTAGTACACATTCATTGTTTGAACAGAGTATTTGAAGCATTTTTCTTTAAATTTTGTTTCGTAAGGTCCAATTTGGCGTGCAAAAAATCTGCGTTTGTGAATCATTTCCCCTAATGAAATAGTGAACGCTTCCAGATCGTTTCGTGTTACAGCAACAGTACGTACGAACATGGTCTAGTATGATTGCATATTCAACGTAGGATCAAGTAGACAGACACGCTGATTGATTGATTTTTGCTACCCAATTCGGGTAGCAAAATTCGGTAATTCAAAGGGCTAACATAAGAAATTGAAGCAGATCTCAAAAGGCCCTCGCACTAGCACGCTCGGCTGGGCTCGCTTCGCTCGCCCCCATTTCGCTGGCCCCACACAGCGAGAGGGCCTTGTCAAAAGGCTAAGTTGCAAACGAAGTAATAAGGAAAGGAAAGAAGAATGCAGAACATAAAGGTTATAAATTAAATCTACTAGTTAGTCAATTTTCAGACCTTTTTGGTGTGATATGTATGGTAGAATCCTTCTTTGAGCAATTAATCAGGTAATCAAGCCATCAAAATTGCAAAATTCTCTTTAACTTCTTCAATTGACCTTTAATTGACATGATTCTGTATAGGCCAAAGAACAGATATGATTGAAAAGCTTTATAATCACCAAAAATGTGCTTTTTAAATTCTAGTTTAATCCTGCCAATTTAC
>JZLH01S0320920.1:0-15151 GCA_001188425.1 Eucidaris tribuloides | reverse complement strand
ATGAAATCATTTCTGATATTCTGAGTAATATATTGAATGCACAGGTAAAATCATTTTCAAATTTCTGAGAAAATGGCACTTTATGGAATTTATATCACATGACATATGGGGAGCTGCTCGCATGTGACTTCACAAATATAAAATTTTAAAATTCCATAACTCAGTTATTCTTTGATAGATTTTCATCAAACCTTCGTTGATATGTTTCTCTCATTGTTCTACTTTTATTAAAACCAACTTGACATCAGGGTGAACCTTGCCTTTAACTACATGTATGTACAGTGAACCTGTCTATAGTGGCTACCCATGGGAAGAAAAGGGTGGATTTTCTAGACAGGTGGTTGCTGTAGACAGGTTTTAACATAAATGCTTATTCTTCAGGGGAATAATTTTGGTTGCCACTTTAGGAAGGTTGGCTGCTACAAAGATGGCTGCTGAGACAAGTTTGACTGTAGTCTCAAAATTGTCTTAAAATACAAATTTGCCAAAATTTCTCTGTGCAAAATACTGTACATCATGGTGTTGTTTACTTGTAATGAAGTCGTGGTGTTTACTTGTAACAAAGACAGATTTTCAGACTGGATGATCGACTATCACGTTTTAACTTCCAGTCCGTCCCTAAAACTGCTATTGATGCGAAGAGACGAAATCTGTTTTTCTCCCTCTAAAATAAATTTGTCAGACTCTGGATAAATAACAGGAAAGAACGTCCTTGGAGTATGAGCACACACAATACTAGCCTTTTGACAAGGCCCTCTCGCTGTATTACGGGCGAGCGAATCGAGCCCAACCGAGCACGCAGCGCGAGGGCCTTTTGAGATCTGATTCCAATTCTTATGTTAGACCTTTGAATTACCGAATTTTGCTACCCTATTTTGGGTAGCAAAAATCAACCAATCAGCGTGTCTGTCTACTTGATCCTACGTTGAATATGCAATCATACTAGGACCACGTTTGTACAGATTGTTGCTGTAACACGAAACGATCTGGAAGCGTTCACTATTTCATTAGGCGAAATGATTCACAAACGCAGATTTTTGCACGCCAAATTGGATCTTACGGAAAAAAATTGAAAGAAAAATGCTTCAAATACTCTCTTCAAACAATGAACGTGTACTAAGTGGGTGTTTGATGGTATGTGTATTGAAGTAATCAACACTGAAGGAATTTCTTTCAACCCACCGAATAGTTGACAAGGCCAAGACAGGGGATCGTAGCGCGCAATTTCATTGGTTGATTCGAACAGAGATCGGTCGTTCCTGTGGTCATGAATAATAATTACTTTTCGGATGCCAAGCAGATCTCAAAAGGCCCTCGCGCTGCCGCGCTCGGCTGTCTCGCTTCGCTCGCCCATAACAGCGAGAGGGCCATGTCAAAAGGCTAACACAATACAGACGTGGATCAAGGAATTCTACATGAAGGAGCACTTGGGTTATCACTTCATTCAAACCACCATTTTCTCACAATCATGCTGAGAAGACAACAAAGTGAATTTCATGATTTTTTAGTTTCCTTATAAATAGCACCTTCCCAGGTTGACTCAAAGATGGGGTCGGTACATATTCTACGTGCCCCATCCCCCCTCCCCCTCCAGCTAATGAACATGTACACCTGACAAAGTATAATGAACCTCTGCACAGTATTAAAACAATATCAATTTTTGTGGGACCCCATTTTGTGGGTGTTTCTTACTACTGTACATTGTATCAGTATAATGTAGCTCACAATTCAAATTCATCCTTGGAACTATCCAAAGTTGCCAATGTCGATGAATCCATTTGCGTGAGACAGTGATACCCCTTTCATAGTGAAGGTGAAGTGGAGTTACTCCGGAGTAACTCCGGGTCGAGTTGATACGCTTGTACTGCGGACCGACTTTACACCCCCTTTCATACTGGCAAGCACCGCAGCGGTGTATCCGCAGTCGTTTCCATAGCTTACATGCGACTTCGCGCCATTATGTGGGCCGAATTTTCCTTAACAAACGGTTCGCGCAAATTTCACAATTAATCGCTTTATTGGTCTGTAGGCCTACATACTTGACTGCTTAATAGTTGATCTCTTGCCAGACGATTTTGTGATCCGAGCACAAAAACACGATTGAAAATACGGGGATTGACTCAAATACCATCAGTTCACGAACTTGGTGTCTATGGTTAGGGTATTGATTTCGCCATTACGGATACTTTCGTTAAAAATCAGAAGAACAACTTACGTCAAAAAAATCTAGAACCAAACGATTCGAACACGCTACAAAACAAAATAAAACCAAGGAATTAAACTCCCCACGACTAAACTCGCTTGTGACGTTGAGACAGGAAATGTAAACATGCACAAGATTACCAAGTTAAGCCGAACTGCACTTCCGGTGCAGAGTTACTCCGCCTGTAACCCTCTTCTCGAAGTGGGTTGAGTACTCCGCTTTGAATCCGGATCGAAATAATCTCAGAATTTTCATATTGCCCTCCAAAGTGGAGTAACTTCTTCCGGACTCCGGAGTATCTCCACTTCGGCTGTCAATATGAAAGGGGTATGAGACTACCATACAGCAATGTGAAAGATCCAAATGTGTGAGATCAATAGAAATGTATGGAAAATCAAACAAAATATTTGCGAGAGAAAGGGTCAAAATGCGTGAGTTTCAGTCTCAATGTGAGAGTTGGCAGCCCTGACAAATGTACAAGTCCCCTAGCTGGCCGGCCCAGGGAGTTTAGAACTACATGTAGGGCACACATCATGAGTTTACAAAGTTAATGCTATCACATATGTAGTGCATGTAAGCATGTCAAATGTCAACTTGGTAAGTTGTTTGGTAGACTTTTGTTTTGTGAAATACAAAAACAAAATTTATATCTTTCAAATAAACAAAAATGTTTTCCATATATTGTAAATGTTTGCTTCAATTGCTTGATTACATTTACAGATTTGTTCCTGAGAAACATGTCTACTGAGTGAGTATACAGTACTTGATGATCTGCATTTGATACAAATCTATACAGACTTCACACTAGCTTGAACACAATAATATGTAATAGTAATTTCATGTGGGACTTAGGGACTATAAATATCTATTCTTCTTTGAGTAACAAGAAGGACTGTTAGGCCCAAAATAGTCACTCAATAGTCCAGCACAATATCTTGAAGAATTGAAAATATCTGTGCTTGGTGGCAAACTACTTTTGTGCTGCTAAAATGTCATCAGATTATTCATTAAACCCATTGGAGACAATTTGATTTTATTATAGCCCAAGATAGGTCTCATTCTTAGTGTTCAACGGGTTAAAAATGAAATAGGTGTTTGTACATTTCAAAGGTTAAAACTCAATACTGCCAAATAACTGCAAATATATCACAAAGTCAGGCCACTATTTATTATTTTTTGCCCCCCCCCCACCCCACCTTTATGAAATAATAATACTACACAACACTCTTTCACCCCTAAGCCTCGCAGTGACTTATGGAACATGCGACTTATTGTATCAAGCCGGCTTTGGTACCTAATGGCGGTCGCTGTGTCATCACGGTGTTGCGGTGATATCAAATCCCAAACGGCCTTATTACAACAACGACTACGTTGAAGGCAAAAACATTTTCGAGAACATATATTTAGACAAGTCATGTAAATCCTCACAGTAGTGATTTTGTCATGCCTGTCTGCATTACTGCCTGCCTGCCTGCCTACTTGTGTAGATCTGACTGCAGTCACTGAAATAAACAGTTGAGCAACTTGAGCGTTCTGTATAACTTTGTTTAAAAACAAATCACAGTTAAAGGTTAGTGACATGATTGGGAATGGGAATAATTGAAAATGCCTCAAGAACCAAATGAGTTGAAATATATACCAACTATACACCAGCTGGAGTGGATCTTCCAGCTGGGAGGATTTGTCTCTAATTTGTTTAATTAAGGAGAATCAAGCATGAACATACTAATATTTTGATTTTATTGGGGCACGATAAAAATAGGACCCATAGAGAGCCACACAGCAGGTTTGCCTGCCACGAGGAATATTGACATTTGTAATTTTAGAATGAGTCAACGTTTGACTACAAGATTTTCACAGGAGAATCCTTGCATGGTTTAGTTGATTCTAGAGTAGTTTCAGCCCAAGTTGAGGACTTCCCCCAATCCTGTCATTTACCTTTAAGTCAAGAAGTGTATTTTTAACGAAATCAATAGCAAGTAGTATTAAAATCAAAGGCTGAAATATAGTGCTATTATTTCAGATATTTCCAAAGCTGATTAACCTACTATATATGAAAACATGGTAGATGTCAGTTAACCTTAACGATTGGGTTCATGATTTTGAAGGCCATCATTTCCCTTCATTATCATTACCGTAGTTAAGTATGATACAAATGGTGCGTTGAAAGTTTAAGATCTAGGCTATACATGTATGTCATGAACTTCTTGTTTTATGAGAAAATACTTAAAGATATGTTACCAGAATATTGTTTCCTTGAGTTCAAATTTTGCTCAGATAGGCGCTCGCATCACGAGGTAAGCGCTGCAGTCAGTGGTCAGCTGTTGAACTCTGCATGTCCATCGGCTAGCTGGCCACAACAGGCCGTGCCAGACACCAATAACGGAATTGTCATGAAATCATAGGCCGTCACTTTGCAAATTTAGAAGTTTCACCGTCCAGATTTTCACTGAAACTACATTGCATACCCAAAGGTTTTATGAGAGGTGCTATGATAATCTTCACATTGTGATTGATTTTAGCTGATTTCATTCATTTAGCTTATTTTTTTTTTTTTTTGGGGGGGGGGGGCGTGCAAATCCTAAACCCAATCTTTAATGGGGATGAAGTGTCCCATCCACGGACACAATACACGAAACATCCCTGACCAGGATTTGAATCCTGGATCTCTTTTAAGAGCACCCACGGCCTTTTCCAATGAGCAACAACATATCCCCATAACTAGAGCAAGGTTAGCTTGAAAAAAAGTAGTTACAAAAGAAAATAAATAATTCTGCGACAATATCTGAAAGGAAATGATGCCACCGTGTTGTCTTATTTCTACTTTTGTAGGTCGCAGGCACACAGTGACTCATATCAACACAAATCAAGCTTTGTTTAGATTTTATTGTTCATGGTCCATTTTAAACACTTGATAACCTGTTTTTCTTTATTTGCTCTTTACTATCAACTGTACATGTACTTCAGGTCCACAGTCAATGTAATTTAGAATTTACCAGTTCCACCTTTTATTGACTCAATTGATAAACTAGGAGTAAAAATATTGTCCACAATTCAATGTTAAATAGCATCAATTCTCTAATAAAAACAACTGCAGAGTGCCGACACTTGAAGTTATTGTTTTTCTGTCCTCCTACAACATAAACAATGTAAACTACTGTACATAAATGCACAAGTCACAAGTCAAAGTTTATGTTCTTAATTTCAATGATTTGTATACCAAACCATTTTTGCAAAATCTATGCAACATCACCATTGAAATTATGTTGTGACTCTTTATCTACATCTTTTGTACACAACATTTTTCTGCATTGTGCATACACAGAAATTTACAGAGCTCTGTTTGAAATTGACAGCACACTCCAAAGTCCAAATGTTGCTCACTGTGGCACAGTTAACCCGTTGGAGACTAAGTACGAGTTAACTCGTGTTGGGGTCTATGGAAAATGCGTGTTATAGTGAAATCAAATCATCTCCAATGGGTTAAAATGGTCAACTTGTTAAAGACACTCTTTATAGAGGAGTCCCATTTAAAAAATTGTCAAACTTTGATTTTATTTGACGTACTTGTTCATAATGTTGTTGAAATAGAACACAAAACTTCAGACATTTACATGTACGATGTCATTAGCAAAACGTACTGTAGGCCTAACAGCTTAAAATTGGTACATGTCTAGAATGAGGAAAACCAGAATAGTCATTCATTGATATCGATATTTTAAAGCATGTAACATTTGGTTGTTGTAAACTGTATTTTTTACAGGGCTTCATTTTTTGACCTTATCAAATACACTAGTAGTATGGAGGATCATGTAGTTCAGATTTCTTACACTGGAAACATTTTTAAACAATGCCTCACTAAATAGTAAATGTGACGTGGACAACCTGCCACCCTAATGTACTAGTATAAATCAGACTGTCAATGTCACTTCCACTTTACGACAGAAAAGAATAACCTGTCACAACGGAATACCAACAGGTCCGGTAATTAGGGCCACTCGAAGGAAGTTCTTGAACTTGTCAAGATCAGGAAGAGTTCTTGTCACTTTTTAGTGGGACAAAGAAGGCTACTTCCAGCTTCCTCGCAGCACGTCTCCAAGTTCTTAACAACTTTTGACAGAACGAACGACATCAACCATTAATGGAGGGTGTCCGGTTGCAGGAAATTATGAGTTATATCAGTTCAACGCAGCATGGCAATAACTTCCTGTGAACATGCTTGAGATATGGATATATCCATGAGCTAGAAAGACCTCCATGATATATCATTCATTCATATCAAAGGGTGTAGGAAGAAATAAAGCCTCTACATGTATCTAATTACACAAATTAAGTCTTAAATTTTCAATTCAATTTATTTCAATTTATTCAATTCAATTTTTTCAATTTCAATTCAATTTATTTATTTATTCAACACTTCCATAAAAAAATTACAAGTCACAAAATAACACATACAAAATTGAACATAACGAATGTAAAAAACAACAAGAACAAATCATATCGGAAATTACAAAATGAAAGTGTAAGGTACCAGCAGGAAGGTACAAGTCCTTATATAAAACTGGTACCCATAACATCAGATAACAATGATTTGTATTAATTACATGATTAAATTAAAGAAATATGGCACACTTATAATCACACACACTAACACACAAACACACACACACACACACACACAAACTCACACAAACATACAAACAGGGAGAAGCTGTATTATTGCACTATATAATTTTGTAGTAATAAATGTTTGTACCTCCTTTTAAAAATATTCAGAGAAGGGCTTTGTCTGATTGAAGATGGCAAGTTATTCCATATCACAGGACCAGTAAAATAAATTGATTTATGAAAAGTAGAAGTTCTAGTTGGGGGTAAATGAAAATTTAAAGAATTTCTTGTCTGGTGTTTATGCACCTGTATGTTCAAATCAAAATGGCTCAAAACAGATGTGGGAAGTAGTTTTTTTATAACATAGGTACATAAATATTAAAGACACAAGTTAACAGCGACCACAGTTTTAACGTGAGCTACACGATCCTCTAGTTACTAATGTCTCTTGTAAGATCTAAAAATAAAGCCTTGAAAAAACAGTGCAGTTCAAAACAATCATTAAAGCCCAAGTTTAGTTTTGGGGATTTTTTTTTATTTGAAAGCTTTATGCCTAAAGGTCATATCGCACCAATAACAGATTCTGAATGTCTTTCGTTTTTTTCTAATTAATTAATTAAAAATCTCCAGGGGGGGGAGAGACCCCCGAGATTTTCGACTTTATTTTACATTATAGCATCCAAAGGGTTAATAAGGTGTTAAGGTTACATGTATTTGAGTTACACATGTACCTCAAACAAAAAAGAGCAGAGTCTGACCTTTCTGATGAGGTATAATTCAGATAACCTTAACACCTTATTAACCCTTTGGATGCTATAATGTAAAATATAGTTTGAAAATCTTGTGGGTCCCCCCCCCAGATTTTTAATTAATTAATTAGAAAACTAAAAAGTTTCGACTGCGTGCATAGTCGATGGGTATGCCTCCGCCCAGTGCGCCCACTATGTAGGACTAACAACCTAATTATATCAACAGTTATCACTCCTAACTGAAGTTATAGGTTGGCACAAAGTTCATTGACCTTTGACGCCTTGACCCTGACCGTTGACTCCCTGTGACTCTAGTACTAAAATATTGTCTTTTGTGTTTGAACACCTAACCGCCAAATAACTGTCAACAGTGAGCACTCCTTACTAAATTATAGGCCAGAAAAATAGCATTTTGGGACAAAGGTCATTGACCTTGACACTTGACTTTGACCTTGTGACCCCTGTGACTCTACAAAAATATTTGCTTTGTCTTTGGTTTTGACCTAACCACAAATTACAACAACAGTGAACACTCCTTACTGAACTTATAGGCAGAAAATGGAATTTTAGCGACAAAGTTCATTGAACTTTGACCCTTGACCTTGACCTTTGACTCCTGTGACTCTAACAAAATATTTGTCTTTTGGTTTTGAATCTAACCGACCAATTACATCAACAGTGAGCTCTCCTAACTGAATTATAGGCGAAAATGAGATTTGTGACAAAGGTCATTGATCTTTGACCCTTGACCTTGACCTTTGACCCCCGTATCTCACCAATATATTTGCTTTTGTTTTTTAACCTAACCACCAAATTATATCAATTTTTTTAACCTAACCACCAAAATTATATCAACAGTAAGAACTCCTAACTGGAGTTATAGGCAGAAAATGGCATTTTAGGACAAAGTTCATTGACCTTTGACCTTTGACCCTTGACGGATTTGTCCCAAAATCTATTCATTTCATCCTTGCCTATGGTCTACCCTTGGTCCAAGTATCATTAGAATCCCTCCAGCCGGTACTTCCGTAATCTTGTTCCAAGAAAGTGTGGACGCACAAAGGACGCACGTACGCACCGATCGTACGGACGCACGGACGTACGGACGCAACGGAGTAACCGGCACGCCACGGACGTCCGGACGTACGGACGAACAACCCGAAAACAGTAATGGCTCCGGCCTCCCTACGGGCGGAGGCATAAAAGACTGC
This sequence comes from Eucidaris tribuloides, assembly GCA_001188425.1. Lineage (NCBI taxonomy): Eukaryota > Metazoa > Echinodermata > Echinoidea > Cidaroida > Cidaridae > Eucidaris > Eucidaris tribuloides. The sequence continues at coordinate 6,380 of JZLH01S0320920.1, read as the reverse complement.
GAAGACATTCAGAAGACAATTCATATGACCTTTGGGCATAAAGCTTTCAAATAAAAGAAAAAATCCCCAAAACTAAACTTGGGCTTTAAGTGCTTTTAAAAAGTGAAACTCAATGAGGACTATTCCAGTTCCCCCACACCCTAGACTGCTGTGATATAGATTTTTTGTCCCTAGGACATTAATTCATATCCCAATATTTATCTGTAGGCCCTATTTGCGAGTGACAACATATCTTGAATCTTGAATCTTGATCAGTCTGACCATAGTCAAAACTGGCAAGTTCAGATTCAAACTTTTTAATGTCCAGTCTATACTTGATACACTGAATCTTGATCTCTACTTCACATTTTAATAATCTGGAATTATTTGATATTATCATTTCAGTCTCACCTGATCTTGTATTGATAGCACATGACTGTTGCCAATAGTGCATACATGCAGCACATTGAATCTGTTCGGCTCGCAGAGAGAGTAGGCGAGTCCCGTGAAAGACGTGCTCCCCGTTTTCGGGACACGGTTGTATATCACCACAGGGTCCAGCCACTGGTAACTGTCCGAGGTGCTAGCGCCATCCTGCAAACGACGCATGTGCGTGCTGACGATGGATTCTCGCACTTTTTTGTCTGTGTGGATGAGAAGGAAAGGGTGAAGAGATGGTTACTTTCATTGGGGAAAATGCATTGCAATTTTTTTGTGATTAAACCATGGCAGTATTCTTAATTTAGCTCTTTAATCAATTTAAAGATAATTGGAGTATTGGCTGATGATCATTAATTTTCATTAGAGTTCCTCATTTTGTTGGTTTGTGCAGCTGAAAGCTTACAGGGCTGGACATCAGCGCCCTCCCACCTGCTTGTGGTGGGTGACTTTGCCATCGGACAGGTAAAAAAAGAAAGTTACCCGACCAGCTAGCAAGTAACATTTTTAGATGTTGAATCCATGCTGTGTGTAATATCATGGTGGGACAGGGGTGTGCCGCTGAGAGTTCCGAACCCATACCCACATCTAAGGGTCCTTTTGCCGTAAATAGGCACCAGTGTCTAAGGGTTTCAAAAAAAATCGACGCGCAACTTGAAAATAGCATAAATTTGAAAAGTATGGATGCAGAAAACTTGAAAAATTTGAAAAATGGGACCATGATCTAAGATCTTTTTGATTGAAAAGGGGACCCATGCTCTAAGGATTTTTCTCGTGAAAAGTCACCTTTCCAGCGGCACATCCCTGTATACCCAATATATGTGCGTACCCCCCCTCCCCACCCCCCCCCCCCCCCGACCTCCTATCCCATCAAACTTTGTTTGGTGGGGGTATAACCACACAATGTCACGTTAATTTCAGGAAGCTGAGCCAAGAGGACGATGTGATGAGAGATGACAAGGAGGAAGGATTCTGACTGGGAGGAACATGATTCCTCTCTGGTAGGATGACCTTGTTTCTCCCATGAAGTTATACTCCTTGGGTCACTTCACATCCTCCCACATAAACATCTGGCTATAGTTCCTGATTGTAACAGCTGCCTCTTGAAGTAACACAACAGTCAAGCATAGTTACGTAAACGTGTACAAGTGTATGTAAACGTGTACATAAGTATACAAGGCACAAGTCCAAAAAGGGAAAGGAAAACCCACTTTCAATGTCACATTCCTAAAAATCAAAATTTATTTTTTAAAATAACATAAAACTAATATCACTGTTATCACTATTATGATTGAAAAAGGCAAATAGTTTGAGGCTTATTATATTTATTTTATCACTGAACAATGAAAAAAATCAGAATGCACTAGACTGTGAACAAATAACTTTGGGCAACCAAATAATACCTTCTGGTAACTACAAAGGGTAATTTAAGTCTACCTACAGTGTATTTTATCCTCTCAGAAATATTTTATCAAATGCTGAAGAAATTCATTTAATGTTTGGAATGGAAATGTAGAACAGAACTACATGGAGAAACCCCATCTCTTGGACGCACAAGACAACACACCAATTACAACTGAAGCCCACAAAAAAGAACTTTCACAAAAATATTTAATGAATTTCACCTTGTTAACTGTGGGCAACCAAAAAGTGGTGGGCTTTATGCCTTTTTACTAGCCCAGGGCAACCAGACACTGTTCAATGAAGTCGTGGTTTGGGCATTGTAACACTGAGTTGACTTCAGTTGGTATTCAATGTCTGCGGAGAATCGACGCCCTTGTGCGCAGCCAACACTGTATTATTGGCTTGTTATCCCGGCTACTATATCGACTTGAAAGGAGTATTTTCATAATCCCATATTCACCACCACTAATCCTGCAAGTAATAAAAGACAAACAAAATGACTTATGTAGCCCTGGGCTACCGACAAGTAGAGTTTATTTCGAGTCATGCACGCAACGCTGAAAGCACATGCTGGGCTTCAGCGAACTATTTCAAGAGTGAAAGAGTCAGTCCAGATCAGACTGTACAAAAATGAATAAATCTGAAAAAAATCAAGAAGCCAATATTGAAAGTATCAGATTTAATATTGAGATTTTTAAAAAGTGCTGTGAGGGGAAACAGACAATACCTCCCTTTCTAACAATTGAACAAATTAAATTTGATAGCACAATTCTCTGCCCACGGGTTCCATATTTTAATATAACACCACCACCACCTTCTCTATCCACTTCTTATTCCATCCCGTTATAATTGTTTCTTCAGGTTTGCTCAATATTGGGAATTCAGGCCGGTAGGACAATAATCTAACTAATGTGTGAGGTGGAGGATGAGTCAATAGCTACCAGCAATTTAATCTCATCAGGTTTAGCTTTTTGCAAATTCCCGAGATTATCAACTTAACAGTACTTAGTTTTAATTCATGAGATCATCGAGACAAAATAACGAAGTGTTTAAAGATTCTAATTCTGACATCTGTTTACCAGCTTTTAGTGTTTCATCTTCAGTTGGAAACATCAAGACCCTGTATTATTTTTTCCTCATTATCATCATCATCACCATCATCATTATCATCATCATTATCATGATCATCATCATCACCATCATCATTATCATCATCATTATTATCATCATCATCATTACCATCACCACCAATATGATCATCAATGTCACCATCATTTGGCATAAAAACATCCCACAATAATGTATAGGCAGTCATAGCCAGACTTTGCCTCAGCCACTTGCAAGAATTTTTACTCAGATTTCCGCACATTTTGAAAAGGATTTACAGAAGTTCTATTACAATAGAGTCTTGCAATTACATGAATGACAAAGTCATACCCCTCAAATGCATCTCTGACCAAGTTTAGTCACATTTGTGTTAGTTACTTTAGCAAAAGAGTTTTGAAGTTAAACTCTAACATGTGGGCAGTTCCAGCGTTACGGACATTACATTCAGACATTTTTTGGGGCAACTTTGGGGGCTTATTTCTAGAAATCATCATTATCACTTTTAACCTATTTGTGGTAATCTCAAACAGGTCACCCTGAAGTGTTAACAGTTTAAATTTGAATTAGTTTCTACATGTACCTGTATTTATCGTTTGGTAATTATCACACATGATGCTTGCTGTTACGGACATTACATTTTTTGGACATGACTTTTCACCTACCAACGCATTTGTCAAAAATTTTGTGAGCTTAAGCATGAAGTGAAGCCAATTTTCTTCTGAAATGGGTGGTGAGGACCTGTTTAAGTTGTAGGATAACAATTAGGTACAACAGATTCAGTATATCCCATACAGGACCATAAACGTTGCGTTACGGACGTTACATTTTTAACGTTACGGACATTACACCTCAGACTACTTTTTTAGGTCCTTATATTTATACTTAAAAGCATTTGATAACTAATGTAAAGCTAATATAAGTCATTTTTGGTCCCTTCTTAATTATAAACTACTATAAATTAATTCTAAAGTGCTGTTGAATGTGAAATAATGAGACTCAAAGATTGTGCATTTTTCAAAAAATAAAATAAAAATTTGCAAGAAAATGGGTTTTTTGAAGAAAAGTATGTCTAAATAGGCCCCTATACTTCAAATGTATTCAAATACAGTGTACCACTCAAATTAAAGGCACTGTAAAACAATGTTTGCATTTAAAAAAATGTGAGCTACATGATTTCCCATGCTGGTAGTGTCTTTGACAAGGTCTAAAAACGAAGCCCTGAAAAAATTACAGTTGAAAATTATCAGTAAGTGCTTTAAAAGTGTAAAAATCATTGAGAGACCATTCCAGTCTTTCCCCATAGACTGCTGTGTTGCAGATTTTTCTATCGGCCGAGATGTAATTCATGTGCCAATTTTTATCTGTACATAATTTACCAGTTACAGCATAACTGTCTGAACTTTTGTGTTCTAGGGTGTTTATTTGTCCATTCAAACACTGTCAGATATGTCAGATAGCAAAGTTCGACAATTTTTTAAATGGGTCTTCCACAGTATTTAAAGAGTTCTATGAGTTCTATTGTGAGATACTAAATTTATCACTGTAGCACATATAGTTTTGGAATTATTACAGATTTCCTGATTTTGAGCTCGGGCAACATTTTTTGTGGAATTGCCCACGTGGCCCATTGGATACTATGAGATATCTCATTTTGGGCTTTAGATGGAAAATGTGTGTTATACAAAAATCTTTTCTTTGACCTTGGCACATGACCTTACACACCACTATATGATGAAGATCTCTCAAAATTCTGAAACAATTTTGTTCAGACCTGAAGCAATTTTTTTTTCCTGGTTGTAACAGTCTTGCAGACCTGCAAGTATGGATTTCAAAAACCTATTTGGATTCGGGGGGCCACTTACAATGTGATACTTATGTACCACACCAAAGTCGAGAATCAGGGGCTCTGGAACTGGCTTGAGCGAAACAATGGGGTCTCCAGAACTGGAGCTAAGACTTTAACTCTTTACATGCTTAATTAATTCTGAGGGGATGATAATGACAATTGTTATTTTGATATTTTCTTTAACCTTGCTTTCCTTATTGCACCATTGATACTGGTAATTATTCTATAGATGTTGCTTAAAGGGAGAAGGCACCAGCAACTAACAGGCATAAGAAAATAAATGACATTGTGAGTATTGAGAATTATGGCACATGTACATGGTGACAAAAACAGCCTAAATAGGGGGTACTGTGTGATACTCACCCTCATCAAGGCCCTATAAATGGGTTAATTTGTGTTTATTTTACGTCTTTGTAAGTTTTACCCTAAGACAAAACTTGCAGAAACAGCTATAGGGGGAGGAGCTTATCAATTCAAACAGTGCATACATTACCACGGTGCGGCTAACACACGTCGCATGGCATCCACTGGTCACGCATGGTCAGCTCCCTGCAGTGCACGTGCAATCTGATTGGTTGGCAAGAACTCAAATATTTCTGAACTTATGCCTATTAGTTAGCTGGGCCGCTTTCTCCTTTCTTTAAGCATAATGGTAATTTCGGTAGCCTTTCCAGTACAAAACATAATGGAGAAAACTAATTATTACGATTGTTGAATATAATTGTACGAGGCTGCTGCCAAAATTTGCAGGACATTCGGGTGTAAAGGTTGTTTAAAAGACCTCAAAATGCGCTATGCTTTCGGAAACTGCCCCCCCCTGGTAAAAGTCCAGTGTTTTTGTGGGCCCCCCCCCCCCTTGGCATCCCTACGTCTGGCTTCCACCTTTGGTAGGTGAGACCATAAAGAGACAATACACTGTACATCTAACCAAATCATGTCGACACAACTGGGTAGGCTACAAACGTGATGTGCAACAAAACACATCCTATACACTTATCCTCAAATGTGGTAGTAAAATGAAGCTATTTGCAATCACCCCACGATGCCTGTAAGAAAAATGCAAATCAAGAACTCTGTGACTAATAAAGCCTTTAGATACACATTTCACAAAAGAATGAAAAGTCTTACGCAGTTACCAATTTTCCTTTAATGGTATCTTGGGGGAGGTAACTAGGATAATGGCACAGTTGTAGCTTTCATCATTCTGGAATTCTATAAGACATTAAAAGTGGGAAAACCAATTATGTGGGTGACTTTTTGTGAAATGACCATGCATTGTACTGAGTCTGAGAATATACATGTATAGCCTACAGATGTCAGTGCAACTGTGGCTGGTGGCTAGAGATAATTACACAGCGAAAGTCATAGACTGACAACTGTATTTAAACAGCTGCACACAGACACAGAAACACATTTACAGTTACACACACACACACACACCGTAAAGACAGTGCATCAGATAGTATTCACGTGAAATAAAGGGAAAATTCCATGGAAAACACAGAACTTGAGGTATAACACGGGTTACGTGGAAAACAGCATTTTGAACCAAAATGAAAAAAAAAATCATGCCTAAAAATTCCCCCAAATTGAAATTAATAAATAT
>JZLH01S0320798.1:80070-96422 GCA_001188425.1 Eucidaris tribuloides | reverse complement strand
TAAGACTACGCTGAATCTGAGCTGGCGTAAGCGCGAGTGTTGTGGTGCGCTGTAGGGATGTTGCAGTCATCCTTGTTGGGAATTTGATGGGATAACAAAGGACTCCTTAGGCAGGAAGTGAATGGTAGCAGGCCTAGTTCCCGGCGGGGTTATGGGACATTGTATGGTCAAGTGCCCTAAATCTGCGCGGGTCCTAAATCCGCAAAACCACAAATTCACACTCAAATCATCATTTAATTGGTCCAAACGTATAGTAAATTAAAGATTCATTCACGATACGCCGCTGTTTTCGAAAACTATGCGCGCAGTTTCTCGAAATTCGAAATTTGTCGATGCGCTCGCGAAAATCACCGCTCCGCGCAAGTTACATAGCCAATGCATATGTGCGCAGATTTAGGACATCGTTTTACGCGACCGAGTCGAGTGACACATTGAAAAAAAATCATCTTCAAAAATATAGTAAAAGTGATTTTTTCCGTACAATTTTCATGCAGTATTATTTCTCAGATATGCATCATTATATGAGAAACATAATTTGGTAACTTTTTGCTGAATTAAGAGTAATTTTTCTGTGTGAACTGTAGGGTGCGCAGATTTAGGCTCACAGTGCATACTAACTGGAAGCTATCTGGTGTGACACTACCACTATACGGTATAATATTATCTAAATGGGGGGTTTCAAGCGCCGTGATATTATCGCGTATCCCGCGCGCAAACGAATGCGCGTATACGCCCTGCCGTGAGACGCATGTGATATCGAAAATATCATACGCTGTTGAAAAAATCTCAGATACATCCGGGTACTTTTGTGTTTGTTTTCCAGTTAATCAATTTTCCACACAAATAGAAGCATTTTTTTTCCCAGAAATCCTCCTATATGGTTACTTCATTCTGTCTTATGTGCTTGCTTTGCTTAATTTACTAAATTATAGAGGAAGATGTGATTTATGTCAAATAAGAATTACAAATTGTCACACGAAGAATAAAATAAGAGCAGGCAGTGGTCCCGCAGTGGTCACCATTGAAAGACTAGATGATTTGTACAGAATTTAAGTAAATTTTAATTTTGATAATTTTCTACAGGAAAAGCAGAAAATATTGTACTTGTTATGAAAATATCGGACTCGTCTGCGATTCGTCCTATATTTATCACAAGTCGTACAATATTTTCTTGTGTCCACCTCAAAGCCATCCAATATTATATAAATAATGTAACAGTATTGCATTAATAGTTTTTACCAAAGACCAAGTCTTTTTTCTTGTTTTTAAAAGAAATTTCGTTTCCCTCATTTCCCTCATTGGTATTGTGCAATTACGCCTATTAGGTTTTTGTACTCTAGAGGTTCCCAGGTCATGATCAAGGTGTCTTACCAGTTGTTGTACCAGGTGTAGTATCTGGTGTTGTGCCAGGTGTTGTATCCACTGTTGTACTAGGTGTTGTATCCGGTGTTGTGCCAGGTGTTGTATCCGGCGTTGTGCCAGGCGTTGTATCTGGTGTTGTGCCAGGTGTTGTATCCGGTGTTGTGCCAGGCGTTGTATCCGGCGTTGTGCCAGGCGTTGTATCCGGCGTTGTGCCAGGCGTTGTATCTGGTGTTGTGCCAGGTGTTGTATCCGGTGTTGTGCCAGGCGTTGTATCCGGCGTTGTGCCAGGCGTTGTATCCGGCGTTGTGCCAGGCGTTGTATCTGGTGTTGTGCCAGGTGTTGTATCCGGTGTTGTGCCAGGTGTTGTATCTGGTGTTGTGCCAGGTGTTGTATCTGGTGTTGTGCCAGGTGTTGTATCTGGTGTTGTGCCAGGCGTTGTATCTGGTGTTGTGCCAGGTGTTGTATCCGGTGTTGTGCCAGGTGTTGTATCCGGCGTTGTGCCAGGCGTTGTATCTGGTGTTGTGCCAGGTGATGTATCCGGTGTTGTGCCAGGTGTTGTATCCGGTGTTGTGCCAGACGTTGTATCTGGTGTTGTGCCAGGTGTTGTATCTGGTGTTGTGCCAGATGTTGTATCCACTGTTATACTAGGTGTTGTATCCGGTGTTGTACCAGGTGTTGTATCTGGAGTTGTGCCAGGTGTTGTATCTGTTGTACCAGGTGTTGCATCTGGTGTTGTACTAGGTGTTGTATCCGGTGTTGTTCCAGGTGTTGTATCTGGTGTTGTACTAGGTGTTGTACCCGGTGTTGTCCCAGGTGTTGTATCCGGTGTTGTATCGGGTGTTGTACCAGATGTTGAATCTGGTGTTGTACCAGGTGTTGTATCCATTGTTGTACCAGGTGTTGTATCTGGTGTTGTGCCAGGTGTTGTATCCGTTGTTGTACCAGGTGTTGTATCCGGTGTTGTACCAGGTGTTGTATCCGGTGTTGTACCAGGTGTTGTATCTGGTGTTGTATCCAGTGTTGTATCTGTTGTTGTACCAGGTGTTGTATCTGTTGTTGTACCAGGTCTTGTATCCATTGTTGTACCAGGTGTTGTATCTGGTGTTGTGCCAGGTGTCGTATCCGTTGTTGTACCAGGTGTTGTATCAGGTGTTGTATCCGGTGTTGTACCAGGTGATGTATCCGGTGTTGTACCAGGTGTTGTATCCGGTGTTGTACCAGGTGTTGTATCTGGTGTTGTATCCAGTGTTGTATCTGTTGTTGTACCAGGTGTTGTATCTGTTGTTGTTTGTGGTGCTGAAATGTTTGTTTATAAATAAAGAGAGGAATAAAATCCTAAATCATGAAGCATTCATAATCATATTTGAATTCTTCTAACCATTTATCATTGGAACGGGTGAAGTAAGCTATGTGACTAGCATATATAATTCTCTATTAAAAAAATACACCACAAAAACGTATAGTTCTGAAACATTCCAACGATGACTATATCCTACAGGGAAAAACACACAATGAGGTCACACTGTGTTCACACAGCGTTCACCGTGTCACTATGTGAAAATCGACCAAACCTTAAACTTTTACGTTTTTCGTGAAGTTACCTTTGATCTCACCATGTGACCTATAACAGCAGCACAATATGATGGCACCCCTAGTCATTGGACCAATGGTTGCCAAGTAAAGTGTCATGACAGAGTCTCATAGCTAAACGTTAACTTTTGTCACCTATGGGTTTACAACGGGGGGGGGGCATGGGGGGCACGTGTCCCCCTCCCCCTCCAATCGGCCGCCCTAAAAAATTAAGGAAACAAAAGCAAAAGAAAGAAAAAGAAAAATGGGTCGAGCCGAGTTAGAAATTGGTCTCAAATCACCTTTCGAAATAAGCTTATCAGAGTAAGTCTTTGTGATAATTGTTCTTTTCATTGAAAGCTACTTTTGTTTGTTTACTCATAGTGGCAGCATAGATTTGAGCAACAACATGATATTCACGTAGTCTCACTTTTGTTATTAATCGTGGCAGAAATGCAACGTTTTGTTCAGCTCTTATTTTGTATTTCACAAAATATCCAACCGAGCTAAAATCACTCTTATCGAGAGTGATGTAATGAGCTTATATTCAGCAGAGAAATAACCGCTATATATAAATTGAAATCTTGCAGGCCGTTTAATAAATCTAAATTATGTATGCTTTAAATCATTGATAGTAGTGGATCTACAGCAGGGGGGGGGGGGGTAGGAGTTAAACAAACCTTTGGCTGCCAAGTGAATTTTTTATGGTCTTGCCTTAGATGTCGTAAAATAAAAATAAAGTGATAGGCTAACATTGTGGAGCTTCAATTTAAAAAGTTGTCAAACTTTGATGTCTGAGCTAAATAGTTGTGTTCAAATGGAAAAATTCAACACCCTAGAATACAAAAGTTCGGAAAGTTACACTGCCAATGGCAAGTTATGCATGAATAAAAACTCGGGGCGAGTTTTAATAGCCTAGGTGTATACACAGTAAGTCTATGGGTGGAAATGGGCAAGTGAATCTAGTCAACTTACGATTTTCACTTTTTTAAAGCACTAAATAATCATTTTGAATTACAATTTGTCAGGGCTTCATTTTTAGACCTCATCAAAGACACTGGTAGCATGGGGAATCATGTGGCTCAGACTTTTTTTAACTGTGGTAAATGTTAGCCAGTACCTTTAATAGAATGTGGTACTTGAAATATAGAAAATCATTTCATGTGATGACAAAGTTAGTATGTCAAATAAACTTGACAGACCTGATAACACACTTTATAACTTGATAATATATGTGATGTGCTTTTGGCAAAATGCTAGGTCAAGGTATGTTACACCCAAAACTATTCTTGGGGTAATTTTATCACACATCACAGATAGATATTGAATATGGTGCCAATGTTTGCAAAAATAACTGGGCCTGAAAAGATTATTCTTCACGTCAGATTCATTGCGTTTATCAATGTTAATAACATTTTCTGGAAAGACATGCCACAAATTGACAAAACGAACTATGAGTGTTTTGCTAAAAACGTAACCCAACTCCCACCAGGAATATTATATGAAAATGATTATGTTTATTGCAATACGTCATCACAAAGATAATTCATTACTCATTTATTTTACGTCACATTTGTAATCATTAATACTTGCGTTATTGAATTTTGAAAGAACAATATCAAAACTGCATTGCGCACAAGATTCAGATCTTTAACAATAGGGGAGGTCTCAGTGACTAGCCATCTGTGACCAAGTTGAATAAAAGACCTGAATCTTGTTCAAAGCAGTTTTTACTTGTTCATTTAAAATGTTTGTAATTCGTTAACTCAAGGCTTCATTATTACAGATATAATATCAAATGAAAGAGTGATAAATCATCTTTGCGATGACGTATTGCAATAAACATAATTATGTTAATAAGACTATATATTTCTGGTGGAAGTGGGATTCTGCTTATTTATAAACACTCTGTTTAAAGCAAATAAAATGATAGCTTTACATTTTGGGAAAAAAACAAACAAATGTACAGAAATAACTTTTTTTTAAGTCCTACTTAGTTACAAGACATGGGAATAGAATTAATAATTCCAAATAATAGGCATATAACACTACGTGTACGACATGAACACATCCGTCCATTCATTATTGTTATAGAACTTAACACCCATTTTGATGGAGATTTCATGAACAATAAGGAAAAAATGTGTAAAATTATTATAAAACATACACACGCAATTAGTTCCCGCAGTTACCCGTGAAATTTCCTTTTTTAAACAGTATATGACATGGTTTCAGATTTGACATAGGTTTTACTGACAAAGTGTGAAAAAAATCTTTTCAGATTGAAAATAACCATGTTTAATTTTTAAGATGTCATTTCTAAGGTAAAATTGGGTGTAGATTTTTTAATCGAAACCCTGAATCACACACCATTTTGCTGCAAAATATGGACCTGTGGACAATGTACATAGATATTACCCTTTATATTGTTAATATATAAGTTAAAGGTAATAACTTATGGATTCAAGTATTTATTTCAAAATTTATTTCGTAATTTAAACACCAAAATAATTCAAATTTTACATACCCCGTGACAAACGACATTCAAAATGTAGCTGTTTCGGACTAAAGTTTTTCTTGGCACAGTCACATCTTTGGATAGGAAGGGTGTACAGTAATGATTAACCTGTCAGTTTATGCAGAATTTAATAAGCTTCAAATTGATACCTAACTTGGTTCATTTTAAGTATAAAATAATTCAAAAAATACACAAATATTTCCCCTACTCCCTAATTTTTCCATTGCGTGAAAAATACCATTTTTCAATAAAATTGGTAGTACAAGAAAACAAAAAGAGCTATAAGCTTGAAAATTTAATCGATTATGCCCAGACAAAGTCCCTACATAGTTATGCAATAAACTTTATTTAACCCTGTTTAAAACTTTAGATTTTTTTTTCAATTTGCGAATCCAAATTTTACCTAAAATTGGGCGCTTCGAGAACTCGTGAAAATAAAACGAAAGGGATGACACTGCTGAAAAGTTAATCGATTATTCCCAAGATATATTTCTACAAGGAAATGGCAAACTTTTATCAAATTGCATAATTTTTGAGAATTTTTTTCAAAGTTAGTGACATGTTAATGTGTCAAGGCATCCATGTAGTCTCACATATAGTGATTCATGTAGGGTACGCAATCACAACATGTGGAACTGCCATAAATTAATAATTTTCACGGGAAATCAAGCATAGGGTTAGGGTTAGGGTTGTGAATAGTGTACACTAACCCTACCCTAAACCTTAACCCTAAACCCTAACCCTAGAATTTGCTGGTGGGCTTTGATACCTTAAAACATTAGTGCCCATTTTTAAGCAAAATTGCAAACGTTTAGTACTTTAGCTATTGCACAAACATGTGACCTGTATATACTGTGAATACACCAATCAGGTGTCAAATTTGCAATAGAACAAGATATGTAGCTTCAGAGACCCTGAATACGTGTGGATAAGAAGTTCAGGGACCTCAAAGTACCCCACACAGAATTGCTGTGCATGTGCCTAATTTTGTGATACTGACATGTATTGCTGATGAGTCATACTGCGTCATCCAGAATGCAAATTTTGCATTTCTGACTTCGGAAATGAATTCTACACAAAATTTTAGTCTAGAGAACATATTCAATATCATATTTTAGGAAACTTTATTTCTTCCCATTTTCGGCAGAAAAACCTACGTCAAATCTGAAACCATGCCATATGTCTTAAAATTTTGCTAAGCTTGCAAATTAACAAGAGAAATTCTAAGTATAAAACATACCAACATAAGTTGTATAATGTCATTTTAAAAGGGAAAGGTAATACGTCAAAATATTTATGATAATCAAACAATCAATCAGTTTTTAAAATGAATATCTACACCCAAGTCAATCAAGATGAAATAACGTGCCTTGAATGTTGACGTTAAAACAGCATACTTCAGCCTCATTTCCAGCAGCATCCATAGCAGTGTAATTAACTTTAGTGGTACCAATAGGGAAGGAATCACCAGGACGATGACTACATGTCAATGTTACCATGCCAGAATTATCACATGCCGTTGGTGGTATCCACACTGCTATACCTGTCTCTTCACCAGGTTGAGTCACGTTCCACACGTCATCTGAACAGTTTTTGATTATAGGAATCTCCTCATCTATTTCACGAACGAAACAAAAACAACTTTGAATTCGGTTGTAACAGAAACTCCTCGTGTTTACAAATTATGTAGAATGTATAACAATGGTGCAGTCATTAACACCCCAACAAAACCAGCTCCTTATTATCATAAAAATAATAATAAAAACATCAAAAAAGCTTCTTAGAGTTTAAAAATATTTTGATTTGTGTAAATAACTATTATTAGAAAATTAGATTATTATTTCATATGTAATTTTATTCTGAAAATTCCTTACTTTCAAATGAACAATGACTAGCGTGTCTATTTGTGATCCGTCACCACGATACCCTGACAATGTCTCATAACCCAATGGCAAGAAAAGTGTCAAATATTGTAAATAAGATGTAAAGTATAAAAGTGAGGTGTTTTCAAACATCAAAGATTTTATGACCTTGAAATGTTAAAAAGGTTTATAGATTTTTTTTAACCAAACTATTTATCTTTCTATATTTATGTTTCACTCAATATGCGAATTCACCAGGGTACTGTGTTATAGGTGTTGAGCTGTCAAGTAAGAAAAGAAACATCAAAACATCTATATAAATCACTAGATACAGTGTGGCCAACACTTAACAGCAAAAAGCGCATCACATTGTTTAATCTGCACCATTTCTTTAGGAAATTTGGAAAAAATATATATTTCGAATTGATAAGAGACTAATGCTAACTTCTTCAAAGTATTCTATCAGCGTTCGGCTAAGATGAAAATCTAAAGTCCTAATTATTAATTACAAATTATTTTTTGTATAGTCAAAATCTCCTAATATTAAGCGACATACCGTTAACGGTGACGTTAAAACAGCAAACTTCAGCCTCATTTCCAGCAGCATCCATAGCAGTGTAATTGACTTTAGAGGTACCAATAGGGAAGGAATCACCGGGACGATGGCTACATGTCAACGTTACTATGCCAGAATTATCACATGCCGTTGGAGGTATCCAAACTGCTATACCTGTCTCTTCACCTGGTTGAGTAACGTTCCACACGTCATCTGAACAATTTTTGATTGTAGGAATCTCCTCGTCTAACGTATGAAACGAAACAAAATCAACTTTGAATTCATTAACGGTTCTTACAGAAACTCCTCATGTTTATAGATCATGTAGAATGTATAACAATGGTACAATCATTCACACGTCAACAAAACTAGTTCTTTATTGTCATGAAATAATAATAATAAAAAATTATCAAGAGGCTTCTCACGGTTTAAAAATATTTTTGATTGGTGCAAGCATTTTTTCTTATAAAGACAATGAAATTATTTTTTTTCATGTGTAATTTCCGGCCGAAAATTCATCTCTTTCAAATTATCAATGACTAACGTGTCTTAATGTAACCCGTCACCATGGCATCCTGATGTGGCATAGCCCAACAGTAAGGAAAGAGCAAAATACTCTAATTAAGATATAAAGCATGAAAGTGATGTGTTTTAAAAAATCAACAAGCTTAATGTTTGAAATGAAAAAAAAGGTTTTTAGATCCATGTTTTCCAACCCAAAGTATTTTTCTTTCTATGTTTATGATTCACAAGATGTGCGACTTCATCATCGCACTGTGGTGAGAGGTCACATATTTTATGAGTGTAGAGTTGTCAAGTAGGGTGGGAGTTGAGTAACCGGACACCTAATTTTGGAATTTTGTTCTGGATATGTTACCCAAAAAACGTAATTTTCAGATGATCAATGTCAGTATTTTCACTCAAAGTCAAGATTTATGGGAAGAAAAGTAAATGCTACGTACCCGTGTTCTGTTTGCAACTTTGCGCGATAGCTCCCCGACGCATACTGCGCCGTTCTAAACGCGCGGTGTCTGGGTACTCAACCCGTCCGGTAATACAACCTCTCATGATACAAAATGAAACATCAAATTATATATATAAATCACAAGATACGGTGTGGCAAACACTTAGCAGTAAAACGCGTATCACATATGTAATGTATACCATTTCCATAGAAAATTAATAAAAAAACAATAACTAATATTGATAAAAGATTATTGCTAAGTTTTTCACAATATTCAATCAGTGTCCAACGAAGATGTAAATCTGCACCTAATGCCCTAATTACTTATCTCAAAGTATTTTCGTGTAGTCCAAATCTCCCAATAATATTAAGCGACATACCCTTAATGGTGACGTTAAAACAGCAAACTTCAGCCTCATTTCCAGTAGCATCCACAGCATTGTAATTGACTTCAGTGGTACCAATAGGGAAGAAATCACCGGGACGATGGCTACATGTCAATGTTACTATGCCAGAATTATCACATGCTGTTGGAGGTGGCCACACTGCTATACCTGTCTCTTCACTAGGTTCAGTAACGTTCCACACGTCATCTGAACAGTTTTTAATTATAGGAATCTCCTCATCTAATTCATAAATGAAAGAAAAGTAACTTTGAAATCGTCAACTCTTTTTAAGCGAAACTCCTGGTTCTCTTTTCAGGTAATGAATATAACAATTTCTAAATCTACTCTTTAAAATGACAACAATACCACCAGTCTATAATAATCATCAAATCCAAAAACATAAACATCAAAAATCTTTTGGATTAGTTATCTTAAAGGTTAGTGACATGATTGGGAACGCTTGAAAATACCTTAAGAACCAAATGAGTTGAAATATATACCAACTACACACCAGCTGGCGTGGATCTCCAAGCTGGAAGAATTTGTCTACAATTTGTTTACTTAAAGGGAGAAGGCGCCAGCAACTAACAGGCATAAGTTAAGAATAAAAATGACAGCGTGAGTATTGTGATATTTATGGTACATGGTGACAAAAACAGCCTAAGTAAGGGGTACTGTGTGATACTCACCCTCATCAAGGCCCTATAAACGAGTTAATTTGGGTTTATTTTACGTCTTTGTAAGTTTTACCCAAAGACAAAACTTGCAGAAACAGCTATAGGGGGAGGAGATTATCAGTTCAAACAGTGCATACATTACCACGGTGCGGCTAACACACGTCGCATGGCATGCATTGGTCACGCATGGTCAGCTCCCTGCGGTGAAGGTGCAATCTGATTGGTTGGCAAGAACTCAAATATTTTCTTAACTTATGCCTGTTAGTTGCTGGCGCCTTCTCCCTTTAAGGAGAATCAAGCATAAACATTAATTCTATCGAGGCACGATAAAAATAGGACCCATAAAGAGCCATACAGCAGGTTGGCCGGCAGTTTTTTTTCAGAATGAGTCAACGTTTGACTACAAGATTTTCACAGGAGAATCCCTGCATAGTTTACTTGATTCTAGATTAGTTTCAGCCCAAGTTGAGGACTACCGCCAATCATGTCATTTTCCTTTAAATACCAGTAGTAAATACAATAGAATGATTGTTTAACGTTTGTACTTTCAAGCTGTCATTCCATCACTTACAGAATAATGATCACAAAAATGTAACATGTTTTGAGTGTAGAACTGTCAGGTGGGAAAGAAAACATGCAAAACTCAAAATCAATGACAGGAAACTTTTTGCAATTTGTAAACTAAAAACCGTGTTACATATTTAAATTTGACTTCTGTTTAAAGTAATTACAAAAAGATTGTATCAAAATGATGAAAGATTAATTCCAACTAGACACTATTTTGTCATTAGGCCCTGTACGGCTAAGGAAATATTCGGATACTAACGTCAGTTACAAATTAGTTTATCTATTCCAAATCTTTGAATTTCAAACAACATACCCTTAATGGTGACGTTGAAATAACATACTTCAGCCTCATTTCCAGCAGCATCCACAGCAGTGTAATTGACTTTAGTGATACCAATAGGGAAGGAATCACCAGGACGATGACTACATGTCAATGTTACCATGCCAGAATTATCACATGCCGTTGGTGGTATCCACACTGCTATACCTGTCTCTTCACCAGGTTGAGTCACGTTCCACACGTCATCTGAACAGTTTTTGATTATAGGAATCTCCTCGTCTAATTTATGAAACGAAACAAAAGTAGTTTTGAATTCGCCAATTCTTCTTAAATTTAAAAAAACTGTGTCATTTATGAGCAATGGAAAAAATATTATAACGGCACAAGCCTCCTTTACATAACTGCCATTTTACTGTACAGTGTGTCCCAGAAAAAAAGGAAACCGAATTTCATAATCATAATCATAATGAGTAATTTCTTCAGAGAATTAGGTATGATTGTAAAGCTCTGTTCCTCTTCTTTTATTTGATACATACCTTATAATTCATCGTTCACGCATTATTGAATCAAAATAATGGATATTGGTGCTACCAAAATTTCATTTGCAAGCACATATTCCGTCTTTGAGTGCATTTTCATGGTAGTAAATGTAATCATTTTTCAAAAACAAAAGCATGACATAAAAATTCATAATTTCTGCTTTCATCTGATACCTCGTGCGTAAAAAAAAATGAATAATGTATGCCGGAGTTCAAATAAAATTAAAATACGCCTGTTTTAGCGTGATATTTTTAGAATAAATAGATTTTGAGCTAAACAAAAAGGTTCACGCACGGCTGACCTCACACAATATCTTGCTCGGGGCACAGCAATAGGCTCCGAATCATGTTTGCAAGGTGATTTCTTGGTTATTGGCTGCCAAATCCAGAAAAGAGGGTTAATGAATGCATTTTGGAACATTTCTGAAAACAAGCATGTTTTTAAATTGTCTTTTCTCACTGATTCATGGCTTATTTTTCACAATTGTGGTATCATATGAAAGAAGATAAAATCGGCTTTTCAGTGATGCCCTTCAATATCGAAGATATTTTGAATACATTCAAGCATGACAGTTTGAATTTCAATTTTTTTCGTGCAATTGATTTCATGACTGTGTCCCTTCTTATTGTCTTTGCTCAGCCATGTGTGAATGGAATCTCTGTGACCGGTATCAAATTAAAGAGGAGAAAATTTGCTTTCCAACCATGTACGATTTTCTTTTCATATTTGTTATTAACACTTTGGGTGCTGGGCTAAAAATCCAGGTGTGTTAACCAGGGACTGGATTGTTTCGGACTAATGTGTATAACCTTTCCAAATTGTACGATTTTCTGTAAAATCGCAAATGCTATCAAGACAATACATTTTAAGTCATTTATTTGGTTCATTGTGTATTCATTTTACGATAAATGTCATTGGTAGGAACTTCAGTGACATTTGTCATTCCAATTAAAAGATATGGATCCGATTGTCTTCTCGGCGAACAGGTTCGCCGATAGTACCTGAGTGTAGTCAACCCTGGGCGAACAGGTTCGCCGATAGCACTCAAAGTGTTAAGATATAAAAATATCTTCATCAATCTCGGATTCCTTTTTTCGGGGACACACTGTATAATGAGGTCTTTGAATCTTTTCCAATATTTCCAGCACCAACCTTTTATAAGCTACGTTTCGTGTATAGAACTTGTCCGATAGGTGGGGAAAAATAAAGGGATCACACAATTTCTTCAACGTGTAAACATTTTATTTCATTCTTCAGATGTATGTGAAATCACAGGAACTATCACATCAGACACCCTGCATTAAAACATAATAACTCCGTCCATCTGTCACTGAAACCTCTGAAGAACAAAAGGATATTTTTCAGTGAATAACTATCTATGGAACCCCGTTGGTGAAAAGATGTAAATCTTTTGCGCAAAACAATGTCAACATTCCTTGTTTAGAATGTTTGCAATTCGATAACTCAAGGCTTAAATATTACACATGTGGTATCAAATGAAAGAGTGATGACATATTGCAATATACACAATTATGATTATAATTATACTCCTGGTGGAAGTTGGGTTCCGATTGTTGCCAAACATTCTGTATAATGATGTTGGTGGTCTGTTGGAACACTTATACAAGGCAATATGAAGATTGTGGATCGCCAACCCGTGACTAATTAATAAAACGAAGGTGTCCTCAATCCACGTTTGATGTCACAGGAAAGTCCTGCAGTTAAACTTTAACTTTTGACCTAAATGACCCTTGACCTTACCATGTGACCTCTGACGGCACGCGCGATAACATAAATGTACCCCCATGTATCTATCACCCAAGCTCAGTTACTGTTGCAGCAACATATGCAAAGTTCCATAAGAGAGTCTTGCAGATAAACTTTAATATTTGGACTAAAATGACATTTGACCTTGCAATTTGCCTTCCGATACCAGTACAACATGAATGTCTCCCAAATGCATCTAAAACCCAAGTTTAGCTAAAACGGGGCCGGGGCAAACATGACAAAGTTATTTATCATATGCCAAGTTAAGTTCCATAAGAGAGTCTTGCAGATAAACTTTAATATTTGGACTAAAATGACATTTGACCTTGCAATTTGCATTCCGATTCTACTATGACATGAAGGTCTCCCAAATGTATCTAAAACCCAAGTTTAGCTAAAAAGAGGCCGGGGCAAAGATGACAAAGTTATTTATCATAAGAGAGTCTTGCAAGGAAAGTTCAATGTTTGTGACGGAAGGGTGACGACTCACGATGGATGGACGATGAACGGACGCCATTAGGATCACTTAGTCTCGCCTTCACATCGAGTGGCGGGACAAAAAACATGCGTGTGTTCAGAATTTTTTTCGAGCATCAAAGTTAGATTTTTATTATAAAAACAACAAAATGCTTTATCCACATGTAAATTCAAGCTGGTAATCTTCATATGTACAATATTTCCAGCACGAACCACTCATATGTTACATATGATAATTCATCGTAATTTCTATGAATGTGGTGTTACATTTACTACTGCATTACCCACCCTATATTGAAGCATAAAATCGCCATCTAACTGATTATAAATTATGAGAACAACTATAACCAGTTCATGACTCCATGCCAGCATCTGTCCTTTAACTAAATTAGTTGATACAAAAAAATTACAACACCAATACTCTGCTTCTTCTACAAAGATGTTGGAAATTTGAGTTCAATCAATTAAACAAGAACATGTTATTGTTATATATCTTGTGAATGTATTCATATTTAGTTAAACAGTGTCACATTTCCTCGGGGAAATGTTTATGTTTATTTGGGGGTCTGTAATTCTGAGACCTTTTTTCCATCCATTAGAAATTTGATATTTTCGTTTGCCTGTGCAATTGTCTTTTGTGCATCATGCTAGTTTTTTTTTCTGTTTTGATACTCGAATGGGATAAGCTAATATGAAATAATTATGATCAGACCGAGTGTGAACATTTTATATCTAAATTCGGCGACATGCTATGTAAGGCTGATACACTAGTTTCTCTCTTCTACCTCCACGATATATTTCACCTTCACAAGTTGGAAGTGTCAAAGTTCCTGACATGCAAGTTACATTAGGGCCATGTAATACTGAGATTATATGAACTGACAAGATGAAAAATGGAATAAGAATCAAATACATACCTATACATACATACATACATACATACATACATAAATACATACACACATAGTACAAACATACATAATACGCACATGCACACTACATACAAACATATATGCCATAATCAAGTTGGTAAAACTATTACTACTCTAATTTATTTTCCTACTCATTTGGCATACGTGTATTAACTTGTTTTACCATAAATGTAGTCCTGAAAATATGAGTTTTGATTATAACAGATTCACCTTTTGTAGGCTACTATAAAGCCAGTATATGGTAAAGGTAATCATATTATCGAAATGTTAGTTCATCTCGTAAATTGATGTCTGATAATTGTCCTTTTTGTAATCTTCCATTAAAAATAAATATATAAAAAAGCGATTTACCTTATTATATATTAAGTGTGGGATAGGCTTATTTTAAATTCTTTAATTACTTTCAGTTTAAACAGCACATCCAGCACATGTAACTGAAACTTTTCAGAATTTTAAAAATATCCGATGAAACGACATAACATGTATTTACCTTCACAAGTTGGATGTGTCAATGTGCCTGAAGTACAAGTTACATTAGGACCTCCCAAAATGGTGTATCCGTCATCACACGCAAAAGAGCAATATGAACCGTGGTCTATAGTCATTCCAGTCGTACAATCACCTGAAGACAGCGGACTGACGATTGTTGAAACGTTGCACTGAGCTGTTGGGAGAGAACAATCAAATTAAATGCCCCAATACAGGGTAAGTTTGAGCACGTATATGCACTCATGCTCATAATTAAAGAATACTTTAAAAAACATTTCAGAAGTTGCCATTTTCCCGTGAACGGTACGTCTGGAATTAATATTTGTTCACCCCAGGTGAAACAATTATAATGTAAGTATTTCAGGAATTTGGAGTATTTTGTAGCGTCCGACTCGACACTAAAACCTGTGTTTATAAATGGCGGTGTTGTTGTTGTTGTTGAGTCACGTGGTGGTTACGCGCATTATTAGACTTGTAAAAAGCACTATTCTGATGTTAATTTAGTGATAAATGACATTATATCAAAATTTATCAGTTTTTTGTGGTTTTTAATTACTTTAATTTAATACCTTTTCATGATTTTTTGTGGATTTGTTAAAAATAAATAAATAATTGTTATTGCGCTCAAACGTACTTTAGTTTTTACTTAAGTCATCTTATGAAATCAAAAATTGCTTCACATACTGCGCTTTTGTGAAATAAACACTTGTCTTGAAAATTTTGGACGATATAGGAGAAAGAACGTATCAACAAAATATTCCATAATTATGAGCAGGAGTGTACATAAGACAACCTGTGTTGCTGTGTTGTTGTCAACAGCAATCACTGATGTGAAAAAAAGAACGTATCCGGACAGTTACCCCCTGGACTATTCCTACTTTCGAATAATTACCTCCCAGACAATTCCCCTCAGCACAATTCCCCTCTAGGACAACTACTCCCCCGAACAACTACCACTCTAGGACAACTACCCCCCAGGACAATTCCCCCTAGGACAACTCCTTCCGGACAACTACCACCAGGACGATTCTCCCCGAGGACAATTCTCCCTAGGACAACTACCTCCAGGACAATTCCCCCTAGGACAACTACCCCTCGGGACAAATCTCCCTTCCGAATAACTACCACCAGGACAATTCCCCAAGGACAATTCCCCCAGGACAATTCCCCCAGGACATTTCCACCAAGGAAAACTACCCCTCGGACAATTACCCCCGGATAATTCCCCAGGACAATTTCCCCCAAGACAATTCCATCCAGGACAACAACCCCCAGATTATCCCGCCAGAACAATTCCCCCAGGACAACCCCTCCCCCGGACAATTCCCCCGGACAGTTCCCCGAAACAATCCCCCACCCTCCCCGGACGCGAATTTTTAAAACGTAGGATGGCAACTGAAGATTCA
>JZLH01S0320798.1:46906-60953 GCA_001188425.1 Eucidaris tribuloides | reverse complement strand
ACAGGGGATCAATGAAAGACTGGCCCAAATCACTCTTAAACTCAACAAGATATACAGTATCAAGATCATTCAAGTGTATTTTTCAACGACAACTCATGAAGACGTAGAGGTGGATAGACCGTATGATAAAATCGCAAAACTGCTAAAACATCAAATGCACACTATCATGTGTATGGAGGACTTCAACGCAAAAGATGGCTTACGTAAATTGGAGGAGGATACTGTGCTGGGCAATTTTGGATCAGGAACCAGAAATAACAGGGGAGACAGACCTATTTAATTCGCAATTAGGAACCACCCGAAAATCATGAACACAATCTTGAAAAAGAGCACATCAAGAAAAAGGACATGGAGGAGCCCAAATGGGCAAACAAAAATCGAAATTGACTTCATCATAAAAAATAACCTATATAGTATAAATGTCACAGTACTTAATAAAGTGAATACAGGAAGTGACAGCAGAATGCTATTCTGTACAATAAAAATTGACACTAGACTGGAAAGACAGAAATTGTTAAGAACAAACAGAAAGTCAGCAGATCTTGAAAGACAGAATTCCAACTTGAGCTAAAGAACCGGTTCCATGCACTCCAGGAAGAGGAGGTAAACAGACCTGGAAGTACAATGAAAATCTGAAAACGTCAGCAATGAAAGTGCAGTATAGGTAGCAGGAAAAAGAAAGAAAGAAAACGAATCAAAACTATCGGACAGCAACAAACAACTCTTGGAGAAAAGAAGGAATTTGAAGAAAGACGGGGTTGGAATTCATACCATAGAGTACACCCAGACATGCAAAACAGTACAGAAAGGATGACGGAGAACCTTCGGAAGTTCAACACCCGAAAAATCAAGGAAACAACAGGAAGTAACAGAAGTTTAAGGAAACTAACAAAAAAAACTCTCAGATGGTAAACAGAAGATAATTACCTTTCTAGACAAACATGGAAATGAAATCAGAGATCAAGATCACACATTTCAGCGAATTGAAGAATTCTACGAAGGTCTCTATCATAGTGACATGGAAGTAGAAACATTACAGCAAACATCTGGCTCAGAAGAGTTACCAATTGTTACAAGCTGGGAAGTAAACCACGCAGTTCAGAGCATGCAGAGAGGAAAAGCACGAGGCCCAAACAATATCATTGTGGAAGGGGGGGGGGGAGACATTATAGCCGGAGAACTTGCCAAGCTGTTGTTTAAGACAAAAAAGTACCAACACAATGGAAAAACGCTAACATAATATGATCATCCTGTTCAAAGGTGACCCCACAAACTATCGACCGATCAGATTGTTATCAAATGTGTACAAGCTTTTTATACGAATCCTAACCAACAGACTGCACAACATCTTAGACAGTAACCAATCAATTGAACGAGCGGGTTTCAGAAGAGGATACTCTACCATTGACAGGGTTGGCCGGTAAATACCGGGTGGTAAATACCACCTTGCTATTTTGGACAAAAACGGGAAATACTGGGAAATACTATATAAAAAAGTTATTTCTTGAAGGATAATGACTAAAAATGTAGAGATTATTGTTCCGTAAGTGTGATTCAACGCAAAATACAACAAAAAACTAACTTAACTAATGGTGGGGAACTACGAACTCATTCTGATGGGTTGGACAAATTTCTATACGGCCAAATCAATAGGAAAATCTTTAAATCACTTGCTTTTATTTTAGAAATTGTTTTCGATCATTTCATTTTGCAAATATCCAGAACACTTAAATAGCATACTCCATAGACAGATATTGATTTTGTCCCTGTATATTTAGCAAGATGAGGGCCGCACCCCACAAAAAAGCTACATGTAACACCTGAATAATGTACAGTATGTGAAATAACACTAAATTAAATTATCAAAATTGAAAAGAGGATTTTTGGCGGTCTTTTCACTTGAAATTTATCAGTTCAAGGTGGATTTGAGTAAGAAGCAGGATTGGCAATTTCCCGGGAAATACCTGTATTTCCCTACGAGGCTGGAAATATTGGGAAATACTAGGAAATAAATACCGGGAAATACTGGGAAATACCTGGGAAATACTGGGAAATACTGGGGAATACGTAGGCGATACCTAGCAGTGTACTCTTGAAGTTGTACAAGGTCAACATAAAAGGCCATTAATGCCCTTCATTTTACGTCCTCCTATCCGAGGGACGAGGTAATGCCAAAAAATGTGGCCTGCTGCTACAAAATACGCGATAAGTTGGAAACATAAGCGTGTCAGGGTAACTACTTGGAAGACTGTACAGTGTGTCCCAGAAAAAAGGAAACCGGATTTCATCGCAAAAATATTCTATCATAATGAATAGTTTCTTCTATAAATTAGGTATGATTGATCGCATAATTGCACTAAAACAATGGATATCGGTGCTACCAAAATTTCATTTGCACGCGCATATTCTATCTTTGAGTCCATTTCCATGGTTAAAAATGTATTTGACTTTGAAAAATAAAAGCATGACGTAAAAATTCAGAATTTTCTCTTTCATATGACACCCCGGGCGTAAAAAAATGAACTATGTATGCCGAAGAACAAGTAAAATTAAAACATGCCTGTTTTAGCGTGATTTTTTAAATGAATAAATTTTGAGAACGAGAGGCGAGCATAACAATAAGGGTTCACGCACGGCTGACTTCACATAATATCTTGCTCGGGACACAACAATAGACTCCGAATCATGTTCGCAGGGGTAATTTATTGCTTGCTGGCTACCAATTCCAGAAAGTTGTTAATGAAGGCATTTTGGAACATTTCTGAAAGCAAGCATCATTTCAAATTGTCTTTTCTCATTGATGCAACGCTAATTTTTCACAAATGTGGTATCATATGAAAGAAGATAAAATCAGCTTTTCAATGGTGCCTTTCAATGTCGAAAATACTCAGAATACATTCAAGCATGAAAGTTTGAATTTCAAATTTGCTCGTGCAAATGATTTTATACCTGTGTCCCTTCTTATTGTCTTTGCTTAGCTATGCGTGAATGGGAATCTCCGTGACCGGTATCAAATTAAAGAAGAGAAAATATGCTTTCCAACCATGTATAACTTATTTTTCATACTTGTTTTTAAGATATTGAAATATGTTCATCAATCTCGGTTTCCTTTTTTCTGGGACTTACTGTATATATCATTGTAACTCAGAGTTCCTGGAAACACATGCCGCAAATTGACATTACGAACTATTAGGTTTACATTTTGGATGAAAAATTAAATGTACAGACATGAACACATCCGTCAATTCATTATTCCAGTAGAACTAACACGCATTTTGATGGAGATTTCATGAACAATAAGGAAGAAACTGTGTAAAATTATTCTAAAATATATACAAACGCAATTAGTTGCCGTGTTACACATAAAAATGTGAATAATTTAGTTGAAGGAAAATAAGAAAGTTAATTTCTCTGAATAAAAGTCATACTTTCACATGTTGGCAGATCATCAGATAAGGATCCACTGGAGAGGCACGTCAACGGTGTAGCACCATTTAGTTCGTATCCTTCATTGCACTCAAAGTCACACTGAGTATTGTAAACCACCATCGTGTCGGAGGTACAATTAGATGTCAGTTCTGGTCCAAATATTTCGACAGGGCACGTGATGTCTGAAATAAATGAAAGAACGTCAAAAAACCTTAACATGTTTTATGTACAGATAACACAAATAGCGTCGTGCAAACTTTCCGTTTCTCTGCATTCGTAGATCATTATATTCAATCAATCTCGTCTCACTTTGATAAAATCATCAAAGACGATTTTATTCCAAACAGACCCGAACCCGACATGTCATGTATTTTAATTTAATTCATCAATTGTCCCTACTTTGTCCTATCCTTATGGTTAGGACTTATCAAATGATGGGTCAATTGTAATTGAGAATTTGAAAATGCCTACGTTTTAAAGAATGCCAGATAATTTTCACATTTAATTCAAAATGAAACGAGATGATTTTGATCACACCCAAAACTATTCTTAGGGCCGGGGTAACGTAATAACATATCACTGATACAGTTTGAATATGATGCCAATGTTTGCCTCAACAACTGGAACTTGAATATATTATTCCTCATGTCTGATGTTATTCACTTTTTCATTATTAACTAAAAGTTTCTGGAAAAACATTCCTCAAATTTGCATACGACATATCAAGCGAAAATGGTAGGTTTACGTTTTGAAAAAAAAAAAACGTACAGATTTTACTGTTTTCACGTCCTACTTGGACAGGGAACATGAGAAGAAAAAAATCATAATTACAAGTCATATGAATATAATACTACGTGAATGACTCGAAGACATTCGTCCATTCATTAGCAAAACTTAACATGCATTTCCATGGAGTTTTAAAGAAGAATATTGGAAAAACTGTGCAAATTAATGTAACACATACACACGCAATTATTTCCCGTAGATACACATGAAAAGCCAATTTGTAAAGTAAAATGAAAATAAAAAGTTAATTTCTCCGAATAAAAATCATACTTTCACACGTTGGCAGAGCATCAGATAAGGATCCACTGGAGAGGCACGTCAACCGTGTAGCACCATTTAGTTCGTATCCTTCATTGCACTCAAAGTCACATTGAGTATTGTACACTACCAGCGTGTCGGAGGTACAATTAGATGTCAGTTCCGGTCCAAATATTCCAACGGGGCACGTGATGTCTGAAATAAATGAAAGAACGTCAAAAAACCTTAACATGTTTTATGTACAGATAACACAAATAGCGCCGTGCAAACTTTCCGTTTCTCTGCATTCGTAGAACAAGATATTCAATCAATCTCGTCTCACTTTGATGAAATCATCCAAGACAATTTTTTGTGAAACAGACCCAACCCGACATATCATGCATTTCGAACTTAATTCATCAATTGTCCCTACTTCGTCCTATCTTTATGGTTGCGACTTATCAAATGTTGGGTCAATTGTAATCGAGATTTTTTTTTTAAATGCCTACGTTTTAAAGAATGCCAGATAATTTTCACATTTAATTCTAAATGAAACGAGATGATTTTGATAGCACCCAAGACTATTCTTAGGGCCGGGGTAACGTCATCACATATCACTAAGAGAGTTTGAATATGATGCCAATGTTTGCCCCAACAACTGGAGCTTGAATATAATATTCCTCATGTCTAATCTTATTCACTTTTTCATTATTAACCAAAGGTTTCTGGAAAAACGTTCCTCAAATTCACATATGACATATTAGGCGAAAATGGTAGGTTTACATTTTGGAAAAAAAAACAACATACAGATTTTGCTGTTTTCAGGGCCCACTTTAAAGGTTAGTGGACATTCTTATTGGAAGACTTGAAATGCCTCAAAGAAACGCAAATGAGTTGAAATATATCCCAGCTGTTCACTAGCAGATGTGGATCTCCCACCTGGGAGGAATTTGTCCTGTTAATTTTAGTTTAGCTTAAGGCAAAATCAAGCATATAACATACGGAGTACTCTTCTTCTTTGGCCGGGGTAGGATAAAAATAACCCCATAAGAGATGGCCACAACAGAAGTTTCCATGCTACTAGTTGGATATTGAACATTGTTTGTTTTACGAATTGAGTGAACATTGTTGACTACAAGATTGTAGTCAGAGAAAGCTGCATAGTTTACTTGATTCTATGATTGAGTATCAGCCCTATTAGTTGTAGGACTAGCCCGTCCAATCATGTTATTTACCTTTTAATAGAGATCATGAGAATAAAAGTTATAATTCCTAGTCAAGTGAATATAATACTACGTGAATGACTCGCAGACATTCGTCCATCCATTATTCTTGTAGAGCTCAACATGCATTTTGATGGAGTTTAAAAGAAGAATATTAAAGAAACTGTGCAAAATTCTTCTGAAACATACACACGGAATTTTTCCCGTAGATGCACATGAAAAGCAAATTATAAAGTAAAATGAAAATAAGAGAGTTAATTTCTCCGAATAAAATCATACTTTCACATGTTGGCAGAGCATCAGACAAGGATCCATTGGCCAGGCACGTCAACGGTGTAGCACCATTTAGTTCGTATCCTTCATTGCAGTCAAAGTCACACTGAGTATTGTAAACAACTAGCGTTTCGGAGTTACAATTAGATATCAGTTCTGGTCCAAATATTCCAACAGGGCATGTGATGTCTGAAATAAATGAAAGAACGTAAATAAACCTTAACATGTTTTATGTACAGATAACACCAATTTCGCCGTGCAAAATTTCCCTTTCTCTGCATTCGTAGATCATTATATTCAATCAATCTCGTGCCACTTTGATAAAATCATCCAAGACAATTTTATTTGAAACAGACCCGAACCAGAGATGACATGTACTTCGTCCTTAGCCCCTTGAGGACGGCAAAATTGTACAGAAGCCCAGTACATTGCGCACTCAGAGACACGGAATTCAACAGAAGCCCAGAAAAATATGATAAATCTTCAGGAAGAAAAAAACACCGTTTAATTTTGTTTGATAGTTTTGGAATTTTTAGGCTGTTTTGTGCAATGAAAATCACACTAATAGAACGAGGAAGGTTTACACTTTTTCCACGATATTGACATGTAATTGTTAAACTGTCTAGGTTAAGAGATATAAAGGCTCAAATTCAGAAATGCCGTATATATTCCCTACACGGTCGCGTCGTATCTCATTGAATACCAAGGTCATACAGCGTCGAGCCCAAGTGTTTAATGAATGAATCATCACTACTTGGTCCTATCCTTATGGTTGCGACCTATCACATGTTGGGTCAATTGTAATCGTGAAATTAAAAATACCTGCGTTTTATAGAGTGCAAGATAATTGTTATATTTAATTCAAAACGAAACAAGGTGATTTTGAATTCGGATGGCGATCTACATAGGTGTCGTACATTGAGTTTTTTTACCAAAGACGCTATCGATGAAAAACAATGGGTTCATGGTTATTTTTGACAAAATAAAATTAATAAAATGTGGTACTTGAAATATTGACAATCGTGTCTTATGATGACAAAGCTAATATTTCAAATAAAACTGAGAGACTTAATTACACACTTTATAACTTGATAATATATGCGAATTGCTTTTGACCAAGTGCCAGGTCAAAATGTTTTACACCCAAACAATTCTAAGTGGTAAACGTTATAACTTATCACAGATAAAGTTTGAATACGATGACAATGTTTGCTTCAATAACCGCAGCGTAAAATGATTATTCTTCACGTTTGATTTCAATGTTTATATCATTGTAACTCACAGTTTCTGGAAACACATGCCACAAATTAATATTACGAACTACGATGCGAAAATGCAGGTTTTATATTTTGGAAAGAAAAAACAAACGTACAGAAATAACGGTTTTTCAGTCCTACTTATATATAGGAGATGGAATGGAATGAAAATAATTCGAAGTAATAGGAATATAACAATACGCGTTACGACATGAACAAATTTTACAAATTTACATACGACATACGAGGCAAAAATTGTAGGTTTACCTTAAAAAAACCCTACAAATTTACTTTTTTTCAGGTCCCACTTGGATAGAGGACATAAGAACAAACATATTGATGAAAACAATGGGTGTATGCGTTTTTCACAAAATAAAATAATAGACTGTGGTACTTGAAATATTTATAACCATTTTAGGTAATGACAAAGTAGTATTTGAAACTAAACCTGATAGACTCTGACTACAACTGGTTATAACTTGATAATATATGTGACGCGCTTTTGACAAAACAGTAGGTCAAATATGTTACACGGCCTAAAATATTTTGGCGAATTTTATCACACATGTACAGAATACCATTTTGAATATGATCGCCAATGTTTACTTAAAAACAGCTAGAGCGCTGAAGCGATTATACACTAACGTCCAATTTTCATTCGTTTTCTCATTGTAACTACAGTTTTGGAAAGACATGACACAAAATAGTTTACAATCATGAACTATAAGGCGAAAAATGGTGGGTTTACATTTTGGAAAGCAAAGTTAAATGTAAGAATTAACCGCTTCAGGTCCACTTGGATATAGGGAGATGGAAATGGAATAAATATTTTGCAATTTAAGTATATAGGAATATAACACTACGCGTACGAACATGTAAACATCCGTCAATGCATTATTCCAGTTAGAACTAATACGATGTTTAATTGGAGATATTCATGAACAGTAAGAAGATAACTGTGTAAAATTATTCTAAAATCTACACTGCATAAGTTCGTATATTATAGAATGAAAATGTGAATTATACAGTTGAAGGAAACAAGAAAGTATATTCTCTGAATAAAAATCATACTTTCACATGTTGGCAGAGCATCAGACAAGGATCCATTGGCCAGGCACGTCAACGGTGTAGCGCCATTTAGTTCGTATCCTTCATTGCAGTCAAAGTCACACTGAGTATTGTAAACCACCAGCGTATCGGAGGTACAATTAGATGTCAGTTCTGGTCCAAATATTCCAACAGGGCATGTGATGTCTGAAATAAATGAAAGAACGTCGAAAAACTTTTAACATGTTTTATGTACAGATAACACCAATAGCGCCGTGGAAACTTTCCGTCTGTCTGCATTCGTAAATCATCATATTCAATCAATCTCGTGCCACTTTAATAAAATTATCCAAGGCAATTTGATTTCAAACAGACCCGAACCCGACATGTCATGTATTTCGAACTTAATTCATTTATTTTCACTACTTTGTCCTATCCTTATGGTTGCGACTTATCAAATGTTGGGTCAATTGTAATCGAGAATTTAAAAATGCCTAGTTTTAAAATATGTCAGATAATTTTCACATTTAATTCTAAATGAAACGATATGATTTTGATTACACCCAAAACTATTCTTAGGGCTGAGGTAACGTAATCACATATCACTGATACAGTTTGGATATGATGCCAATGTCTGCCTCAACAACTGGAGCTTGAATATAATATTCCTCATGTCTAATGTTATTCACTTTTTCATTATTAACCAAAGGTTTCTGGAAAAACATTCCTCAAATTCACATATGACATATTAGGCGAAAATGGTAGGTTAACATTTTGGAAAAAAAACAACGTACGGATTTTACTATTTTCAGGTCCCACTTGGAGAAGGAACATGAGAATAAAAAATATAATTCCAAGTTATATGAATATAATACTACGTGAATGACTCGAAGACATTCGTCCATTCATTATTGTAGCAAAACTTAACATACATTTGGTGGAGTTTAAAGAAGAATATCAAAGAAACTGTGCAAAATTATTTTAAAACATACATACGCAATTATTTCCCGTAGATACACATGAAAAGGCAATTATAAAATAGAATTAAAATAAGTAAGTTAATTTCTCCGAATAAAATCATACTTTCACATGTTGGCAGAGCATCAGACAAGGATCCACTGGCCAGGCACATCAACGGTGAAGCACCATTTAGTTCATATCCTTCATTGCACTCAAAGTCACACTGAGTATTGTAAACCACCAGCGTGTCGGAGGTACAATTAGATGTCAGTTCTGGTCCAAATATTCCAACAGGGCACGTGATGTCTGAAATAAATGAAAGAACGTCAATAAACCTTAAAGGCATAGTATAACAATATTTTCATTCAAGAGAAGTGAGGTACATGATTCCCCTATGCGATTAGTGGTTTTGAAAGGGTCTTAAAAAGTTACTTGCTTTAAGAAAAGAAAAATAATTGAGAGCCCATTCAAGTCTTCCAAAATAGACACTTGTGTTGCAGAATTTTCATCGGCCGAAAATAACTCATGGGCCAATTTTTATCTGCACATATTTTACTAGTGACAGCATAAATGTGTAAACTTTTGTGTTCTAGCGTGTTTATTTGTCCATTTAAACACTGTCAGATATTTTAGATAGCAAATTTTGACAATTTCTTAAACCGGTCTTCCAAAATGGTATATCATGTTTGTAACATGTTTCATGTGCAGATGTTGGATGAAATGTAATCGTGAAAATACCTACGTTTTGAAAAATGCCAGCTAATTTTCATATCTAATTTAAAATGAATCAAGATGATTGTGATTACACCTAAAACTATTCTTAGAGCCGGGTTAACGTCATCAGATATCACTGATACAGTGTGAATATAATGTCAACGTTTGCCTCAAGAACTGGAACTGGAATATGATATTCCTCATGTCTGCTGTTTTTTTCGAATATCATTATTAACTAAAAGTTTCTGGAAAAACCTTTCACAATTTTACATACGACATACGAGGCAAAAGTGGTAGGTTTACCATTTGGAAAAAAAAACGTACAGATTTTACTTTTTTTCAGGTCCCACTTGGATAGAGGACATGAGGACCAATCCCTATTGATGAGAAACAATGGGTTCATGCCCGTTTTTTCACAAAATGAAATTAATAGAATGTGGTACTTGAAATATTGAAAATGATTTTATGTGATGACAAGTTTATCAAATAAACCTGACAGACCTGATTACACACTTTATAACAGGATAATATACGTGATGTGTGTTTGACAAAATGCTAGGTCAAACACAAAACTATTCTTGGGGTAATTTTATCTCACATAACAGACACAATTAGAATATGATGCCAATGTTTACTTAAACAACTGGAGCCTGAAAAGATTATTCTTCACGTCAGATTTCATTGCGTTTATCATTGTAACTAACAGTTTCTGGAAAGACATGCCACAAATTTACGTTACGAACTACAGAGTGTTTAGCAAAAAACGTAACCCAACTTCCACCAGGAATATATAATTATGTAAAAATAATTATGTTTATAAGATAATTTATTACTCACCATTTTATCTCATATTTGTAATCATTAAGACTTGCGTTATTGAATTACAAACATTTAGAATGAACAATGTCAAAACTACATTGCGCACAAGATTCAGATCTTTAACAATACGGGAGGTCTCAGTGACTAACCATTAGTGACCAAGTTGATGAAAAGACCTGAATCTTGTGCGCAAAGCAGTTTTAATTTGTTTATTTGAAATGTTTTTAATTCGTTAGCTCAAGGCTTCATTATTACAGTATCAAATGAAAAAGTGATAATTATCTTTGCGATGACGTATTGCAATGAACATTATTATGTTAATTAGACTATATATTCCTAGGGAAGTTGGGTTCCGCTTTTATATAAACACTCTGTATGAAGCGAAAAATGGTAGCTTTTCATTTTGGAAGAAAAAACAAACGTAGAAATAACGTTTTTTATTCAGGTCCTACTTAGATATAAGACATGGGAATACAATGAATAATGCCAAGTCATGGGAATATAATGCTACGTGTACGACATGAACACATCCGTTCATTCATTATTCTAGTAGAACTTAACACGCATTTTGATGGAGATTTCACAAAAAATAAGGAAGAAACCGTGTAAAGTTATTCTAGAACATACACAAGGAAGTAGTTCCAGTAGTAACAGGTGAAATTTTCTTTTATAAACAGGATATATAACAAGGGAAATTCTAAGTATAAAACATACCAACATTAGTTGTATAATGCCATTTTTAAAGGGAAAGGTAATACGTCCAAATATTTATAATAATCAGACAATCAATTTTTAAAATAAGTGTCTACACCTCGTTTTTAAGTCACTCAAGACGAAATAACGTACCTTGAATGTTGACGTTAAAACAGCATACTTCAGCCTTATTTCCTGCAGCATCCACAGCAGTGTAATTAACTTTAGTGGTACCAATAGGGAATGAATCACCAGGACGATGACTACATATCAATGTTACCATGCCAGAATTATCACATGCCGTTGGAGGTATCCACACTGCTATACCTGTCTCTTCACCAGGTTCAGTAACGTTCCACACGTCATCTGAACAGTTTTTGATTATAGGAATTTCCTCATCTAATTCATATATGAAAGAAAAATAACTGTGAAATCATCAACGTTTATAAATTAAATTGGTTCTTTTTTATGTGACATATATATATATGTATATACATATATAACATAATATAACAATTGTTAAATCATTTCACTGAAATGTCAACAAAACTATAGCAGTCTATCATAATTATCAAATTCACATATATAAATATCAACAATCTGTTAGAATAGCTATCTTAAATACTAGTAATAGATACATTCATATGATTGTGAAATGATCGTTTCACGTTTGTACGTTTAAGCAGAAAAACCATCACTTACAGAATAACGACCTTATACGTGTTACATTTTATGAGTGTAGAGATTGTCAGGTGGAAAAGGAAACATGCAAAACTCAAAATCAATGACGGGAAAAAAATTTTGTGCAATTTGTAATTAAGAACGTGTAACATATTTAAGGTTGACTTATTTTTAATGTAATTTCAAAAAAGATTGTATCAAAATGATAAAAGATTAATTTCAACTAGACAGTATTTTGTCAGTAGGCCCTGTACGGCTAAGGAATATTCTAATACTAACGTTAGTTACAAATTCGTTTCGTCTATTCCAAATCTTGAATATCAAACAACATACCTTTAATGGTGACGTTGAAATAGCATACATCAGCCTCATTTCCAGCAGCATCCATGGCCAGTGTAATTAACTTTAGTGGTACCAATAGAGAATTGATCACCCGGACGATGACTGCTGTTAATGTTACCATTCCAGAATTGTCACATGCCGTTGGTGGTATCCACATGATCGCTATACTGTTCTCTTCACCAGGTTTGAGTCACGTTCCACAACGTCATCTGAACAATTTTTGATTAACAGGATCTCCTCATCTAATTTATAAAAACGAAACAAAAGTAGCTTTGAATTTGTAATGCTTCTTTAAACTTAAAAAAAACTGGCTCATATATGGGCAGTGGAAAAAGGCCTCCTTTACATAACAGACACTTTTACTGTATAATTGAGATCGTTGAATCGTTTCCAATATTTCCAGCAACAAAACTTTCATAGGCTATGTTTCGAGACAGAACTTTCCCGGATGGGTGGGGAAAATAAACGATTACAACAATTTCTTCAACGTGTAAACATTTTATTTTCATTCTTCAGATGTGTGTGAAATCACAGGAACTGTCACATCAGATACCCAGTATAGAAACATAAATAACTTCAACCAACTGTCACTGAGACCTCCCATTTTGTTAAAGAACAAAAGGATAGGTTTTTAGTGAATAACCATCTGTGACCCCGTTGGTGAAAGATGTAAATCTTTTGCGCAAAACAATCTCAACATTTTCTTGTTTAGAATGTTTGCAATTCGATAACTCAAGGCCTAATATTACACATGTGGTATCAAATGAAAGAGTGATTACATATTGGAATATACAAAATTATGTATATTCGCAGGTGGAGTTGGGTCCACCTTTTTGGCAAAACATTCGGTATAATACGCAGGTGGTCTGTTTGAAACACTTAATACAAGGCAATATGAAGATTGTGTATCGCCATTCCGTGACTGATTAATAAGACAAAGATGTCCTCAATCCACGTTTGATGTCACAGGAAAGTCCTGCAGGTAAACTTTTGACCTAAATGGACCTTTGACCTTACCATCTGACCCCCTGACGGCACGTACGAATAACATAAATGTACCCCCATGCATTTATCAGCCCAAGCTCGTTACTGTTGCAAGCAACATATGCAAGTTCCATAAGAGAGTCTTGCAGATAAACTTTAATATTTGGGATAAAATGACATTTGACCTTGCTATTTGCATTCACAATACACTATAACATGAAAGGTCTCCGTCAAATGTCCTAGAACCCAAGTTTAGCTAAAACGGGCCCTGGCAAAGATTAACAAAGTTATTTATCATATGCCAAGTTAAGTTCATAAGAGAGTTTGCAAGATAAATTTTAATAGTTGGACTAAAATGACATTTGACCCTGCTATTTGCATTCGCGATACCCTAATAACATGAAGGTCGCCCCAAAATGCATCTAAAACCTAAGTTTAGCTAAAAGGGGTGAAGATTACAAAGTTATTTATCATAAGAGAGTCTTGCAAGGAAACTTTGTTTGTGACGGATGACGGACGACTCATGATGAATGGACGATGAACTGACGACTATTAGGATCACATAGTCCCTCGCCTTCACCTCCATGCGTGTGTTCAGAATTT
>JZLH01S0320776.1:0-17242 GCA_001188425.1 Eucidaris tribuloides | reverse complement strand
TTTTTCACATTTTCCACTCACAAAATCTCTTGAATGTAATATGATATAATGATAATTCATAACCAGTTAGAGAGGTTTCAGTAGGGAAGTGTATATTTGTCTGTATTGGATATCAAGGCGAGACTGAGAGATCCAAATGGCATCCGTCTATTGTCCATCACAAATGTTAAAGTTTACCTGAAAGATTCTCTTTGGACAAGTAACTTTGCATCAGTTGCAGGGATTACCACTACACCTGGGGTACTGTCATGTTTGTACCAGTGTGTACTGGTGTAAATCACGTGATAAGGTTATAAAATTGCAAACAAAATAATTCGAAAATACAGATTGAAAATCCTGTTGAAAACTGGGCAAACTGTCTGCATCGATGTCAGAACAGGAATGTCGGCGCGTTTTGTCACTCGTGCAGTTATGTATCAGAGGATGACGCCATTTCTGGTTACTGTGGATCGACTCCACAGAACAAAATTTACCTCATATCCTGGGGTTAAAACTGGGTTGGAAAGGGGTTGGAAACTTTCCGGAAATTTTGGAAACTTTCCATGGAAAGTTTTGGGAATTTTCAATGGGCTGGGTATGTTGGGAATTTTCATTTTTATTAAAATAAATGGAAAATTATTTTTTGGAAAAATTTCATCAGCCCTTTGTTGTATACCACTTCTTCACATGAATAAAAAGGTTTACTCTGTTCTTTTCCGCTTGGACTGGGCTTGTGAGGATAAATTAGGCCAAAATGAGAAACACACACCTTATACGAACTATATGTGGAGTGAGATGTAACACGCAGTCTGAATGATGTTACTTGATCCACATTGTAACATAAATATTGTGCAGTGTCCCAGTGATGTATGTGAAGTGAAAAATTTCAACGAATACGTGTATTTCAATGATGACTTGTCCCATTCTTATAGCGCCCTTAATCACAGCATTGGAGTAAGAGTTGGATTTTACTATCTGCATCAGGTTGATGTGTATCAGAAGTTTGGCTTGGTACTATATTGCAAACAAAGCACAAGTTAACAAGTCAAGTAAGGTCTATGTTTTCATGATTTTAAACTAATAAACAACATATATCATGGTTGAATAAATTTTTATTCTCCACTTTGTGTTTAACTAGTAAATGTTTTGATATAATGACATTATTGATAATAGATGAATTGTCATTTCAATTTTTAAATTCATATGCTACATGTATGAATATATTCAAATTTTCCGAAAGTTGCCGAAAATTCCCAATATTTCCAGAAAATTTCCGAAAATTCCCATGGAAACTTTCTGCTATAAAAATTCCCGGGAATTTTACAACCCTAGTTAAAACTACCTCATTGAGGTGGTATTGTCCCTACATCTTGAAAGGCAAATGACATGATTGGGGGTAGTCCTGAACTTGGGGTAAAAACTTTTCTAGAATCATGTAAACTATGCAGGGATTCTACTCTGGAAATTTTGTAGTAAGTCGACTCATTTTGAAATAACTTCCTTCCATCAGTATGCCTTGCGACAGGCAAATCTGTTGTGTAGCTCTAAGTGATTTAATTCTCTCAGACCTCAAGAAAAATAAACTGCTAGTATATTCACGCTTGATTCGCCGTAAGAAAACATACTCGAGACAAATCTTTCCAGCCAGGAGACCCACACTAGCTGGTGTTGGTATATCTTTCAACCAGTTTGGTTCTAAAGGCATTTTATTTCTCCCAATCATGTCACTGCCCTTGACAGGTTACAGTACCTACAAATGGCTCTGTCCCACTATTACACATTTTGACCAGTAAAAATGTAGAAGATTGTCTCTGGTTGTGAGATAGACTGGGCTTCTGTACAAGCCCATCTTCCCCGAGAAGGGGCGGTATCGGGCCTTGTAGTAAAATCTTAGGGAAGGCGAAGGGGCTCGAAAATGTGAAAACTATGTGATTTTCTGTATTTTGACAATTTTAGGGTGGTGTCTGCCCCCCCCCCCCCAATGATGCCACCCCTTTCCCCAAGGGATTAGTGTGTATGTCGAGATCACACTATGCTGGGAAGCGGGTTCGACTTGGGATCAACTCCATGTCCCTACATGTACATCAAATAGGTCTAATGCGATCATGCTCTTTGAGAATGAACACTAAAATGAATGTTGGGATTTTATTCCAGACCCTGAACGCAAATATGTAATTAACTTTTTTGTGTGTATTGTGATTGTGACAGTGCCCTTTGTTAAGAAGAAAGCTGATTGGGCCCTTCGATGGATCGGCACTAAGGACTCCTCATTCAGTGAGAGATTGGTGGCGTTTGCTGCTGTCGAGGGAATCTTCTTCTCGGGTTCGTTCGCAGCCATCTTCTGGCTCAAAAAACGGTAATGATTAAGAGTGTACTTTATGCTTAGGTCAAATTTTACTACGGACGCCGTTCGATACTTTTATTTATGATTTATCATACAATTTGTTGGGCATTGCAGATGGCTTCAGGTTACGATGTATGTGTTGACATTATCTACGTGCATCGTGCAATTTCTTGTACGGGCCCTTAAGTTCAAGCAGATGCAGAGGCTGTATGGAGATTGTACATGCAATATCAGCGAAGTTGCCCAAAGTCTCCTCAGCCTCTTCACAGATATTGTATGATGTTGTACAATGTCGTACAAACTTCACACTAAACAAGATCGTAAAAGCCACGATGCCTGTAGGGAGCCTGTGAAATTGTACGAAAATTTTAGAGTGAAAGCTTGTCACCCTCGGGAGATTGTATGATATGGAAGATAAGTGGAATTATGGTTCTGTAAGGTTATTGTAAGCCAAGTAAGCCAAATGAGGAATCAGGTTACATCAGTTACTCTCACAAGGGGTCAAAAATCAAGTTTCTTTTTTTCCTTCAATTTTTTTATTTTGTGTAGCAAATAGGTCATACATAAAAACTGTATGATTGGAGGCGTCAAGTCCACCCATTTTTTTTCAGTCTTCGCATATTATTGTAAAGGTGATGTGGGTATATAAAGTTTTGTGTACTGAATTATAAAGAGGGGGATACAGCAGTCCTGGTTTATTTACAGATAGACATAGTAAGTGTGCTTATGTATGTCAAATATCCATACCCTGAAATAAGTTTTAGTCCGAATATATGATGTCAAAAAATGAGTCGGAAAGGCTCGGAGAGGACACTTTTGACAGAATTCCGACTAGCGACTTTGTAATGTTTACCAACTGAAAACTTGAGGAGTATGGACAAAGTGAATGTTACAGGTTTGAAGGATATAGATGACTTGTTTTTTATGACAACAAAATGCTGTCCTTGGGAATCTCTAGGTATGCCATATTTACGTCAGTTTCGGAGAGGACAATTTTGATGGAATTTCCTTCCAGATTTTGATACAGCATCATAATTTATTAACATGTCACATGAGTTTGGAATTTGAATAAGCTAGACTCAGTTTTGACTCTACAGGTCTCTCTGATCTGTAATTGTCATTGGTGTCATTAATGATAATAATCATAGATTTATACAGATATGATAAGACTGTGAAATTGTTCAAAATTGACACAAACATACACAATTTGTATTTCCTCGCTGCTGTAGACAGACTGTGCAGTGGCCAATTGCTGGGTATGAAAGTGTACAACAACAAGTGAATTCATTTTTTGCAGTGAAGTCATATAATGATTTTTGGCAATATGTACCCTGATTGTGAAACAACCCCTTAAGCCTTACTCTACTGGAATGTTATGAAAAGGTTTTGTTGTACAACCACATGCATTTATAAACCATATGTTCTAGTCTGAATGCTCTGGCCTTTGTCAGGGTTAATAACAAAAGTTTTGCATTGTGTGACTTCAGTTAATAATGGGTTTTCTGGGATGATTATTGGTAGCATAGACTATGTAAACACTTCTTTTCAGAGTCTCTACGAAACAATAATTGAATCAGAGTCAAACTGTCCCTATTATTCCACTAAAACTGGGTTTCTAGCTCTTATAATTTGCAAGTCATTAGATGATATTTTCTTCTATATACCAGTGTATGTAATATAAACACACACACAAAAAATAACTACCCCCCTTTTCAGCATACCATAACTTTTTAACAAAACAAGTTTATGCAAAACAATTTGGTAAGAGTGTTCATACACTCATTGACTAACTTCTGTGTGAAAATGTGAATGGTCCGTTGGGCCATGCATGAATGAGCATGCATTAAAGGTGAAAATGCCACTTTTCAAAAGTCACATGAGTCATCTCTTATGCCAAAATAATGGTAAATAATGGCATTTCTTCCTTTATTTATAAAGTGTGCTCACTCAACCATGTCATGGTTACAACCTCTTATGTTCGTACAACACGTAAAGATACATTTTCCTGAAAAAATTCGTATTTAAATTTTTTGCTGTTAACTTAATGGATTTTACAATTTCAAAATCGAGAAAGGGTGGACATTTTTAAATTGTGCTCACCGAAGCGTAAAATATGCAAAAAGTGCCAAAGGAAATATGAGCGGATCAAACGATAGATGATTAACATAAATAGCAATTAATCATTCACCAGAAACAGAATTTGTCAAAATCCTGCATCAAAAAACCCCCCAAATGACCCTTGTGACTTTTGAAAAGTGACTTTTTGCCTTTAATATGTGCTCACTCATGCATGACTTGACGGATCAACCACTTTTTCTCACAGAATTTAGTCAATTAGTGCGGGAACATCCTTGCCAAATTATTGTCCTCAACACCATTCTTTTTTAAAGTTATAGTATTTTGAAAAAGGGGGTAGTTACTTTTTTTGTTGTGTTTACAATGCTTATTTTTAGGAATGCAAAAGAGACACCCTGCCATAAAAAAACCTCAAACAGAAACACACTCAAGACATTCAATTACTTCTGTTTTTCTTAAACCGTGAATACGCAATCCCGATAGCAGCTTCTCTACAATAGCCAAACTGGGATGGTGTGTGCGCAATGTGTCGGCAAGTGACAGTGATGAAGG
The DNA here is from genome assembly GCA_001188425.1 of Eucidaris tribuloides. Classification (NCBI taxonomy): domain Eukaryota; kingdom Metazoa; phylum Echinodermata; class Echinoidea; order Cidaroida; family Cidaridae; genus Eucidaris; species Eucidaris tribuloides. Next base: position 12,291 of record JZLH01S0320776.1, on the reverse strand, counting down.
AAGGCAAATATGTTTGAGAGAAGGTCACTATATAGAAATTAAAAGAGGTGAATGTGCAAGTAAAAACCAAGACTGGATTATTTACATCAGTGTTGGGGCAATTCCACAGGTTGGTGGACAAACCAAGCACTACATAAATTGGCTCTATCTCAATTCATGGTACATTTTATTGGTTTGATTGGCTATGATTTATGAAGAAACAATGGGGGGTCATCATTTCTACCCCAAATTTTGCTTCTGTAACGCTGCCTTCCAGGAGAATCAGCAACCATACACAATATGCCACATGTGGGACTAGGCTCCACCTACTGTGAATAAATCTAAGTTTTATGAAAAATTATCATCTTTTCTGTAGTTTTTTCAATGAAATAGTGTTAAGCAAATAATACTGCAATGATGAATGTATTGCTTTTCCAATAAAAATCTACGTGAAGATAACACCGAAAATATGTCACTGGACAAAATGTAATGCGAGTAACCGATGTTCTTGTAATTTATACAAAAATAGGGTAACCCATTACATTTTGCATATAGTCAGTTTGTGACTCTGCATCAGAGTGCTTTGATAAGGGTACAACTTTTTTGAATGAGAGCTCCACATGAGGAAATTTTTCAATTAAGTCCTCCTTACATTTTATGCATGTCCAAATTCTGTAACGTGAGTAACCGAGACATTTCAATGATTTTCATACAGTTCAATTTATTTTCTCAAATTTTTATTTTGTACAAATCAGAAACAACATGTATGCTTTGTGATGGCATAAAGACTTTAAGCTATCTACCATTAATAATATTGCAAGAGATCAACAAGTGAATCAAAATGCCTTCAAATGTAACATGAGTAACCATGGAATTGCCCTTGACTTTTCTGTGTCTTTGTCATCCAGTGGTCTGATGCCAGGTCTCACCTTCTCCAACGAGCTCATCAGCCGCGACGAGGGCCTCCACTGCGACTTTGCCTGCCTGCTCTTCTCCCATCTCCTCCACCGTCCGTCCGTCTCTCGTATCCAAGAGATCATCGGGGAAGCAGTCCGCCTGGAGGAGGAGTTCCTCAGCGACGCTCTCCCCGTCGCCCTCATCGGGATGAACGCCGTACTCATGTGTCAGTACATCCAGTTTGTGGCCGACAGGCTGGAGCTGAACTGTCCAAAGTGGGGGTAGTTTTTTGAGTACTGTAATCGCGGGGGGGGGGGGGGGGGGGCACTGTCATTACAAGGTGTACACCATGCGCGTGTATGGACTTTCAACATGGACCCTTAATAAATAATTGAAAAGTCGATCCCAGTATACCCTAAACAAGTATTCAAGTTTGAAAAGATACCCTTTTCAAGTAAACCTTCTGCAAAAGTATACCCTTTTTTTCCTGATTTTGGCGATTTTGATACCCTTTTCAATGTATGCGCGTACATCATCCGACCGTGAAAAACAACCCTTTTTACCCGTTTTTCACACGCACATGGTGTACACGTTGTAATGACACTGGCCCCCCGGGGTTCAAATATTTTGCGGTGTGGAAATTTTCGAACATTTCGTGAACGCCATTGCTAATGCGAAAATTAAAACACCTAAAACACTTTGTACAAAGCTAATTGTTTGGTTTATGCACTTCTAGCATTTCTGTTCAGCATTTGGACAGTGTGTGCATGGCCATGCATGGCTTGCTGCTGAAGCAGCGTTGTGTGGCATTTGGTTGCTTGCATGTATTTTGGCTGTCCATGAAATCTAAACCATGTGAAATTTCACCAAACTCTGAGCTCAAACACTTTGTAGTGCACAAATTTCCACTTGTGCAGCAGTTTAATGTATATAAGCATAAATTTTACCCCACTTTAATGAAAAGTTTTGCATTATCTATCAAGAATTATCATTCTACTAGGGTAGTAATCTAAAAGTGTCAACCTCTTGGTGACGACTGGCTTGTACAGAAGCCCAGTAAATCTCACAAAAAGAGGCATGTTTCTACATTTTCAGTGGCAAAAATGTGAACTTAGTGTGATGCAACCAATTATAGGGACTATACCCTCACTTTATATGAAAGGTTTGGCATATTTGGGGGCTTTTGTGGAAGCATTTTGTCTCTGAGTGTGAGATATACTGGGCTTCCCTACAAGCCCATTGTCTCCAAGTGGTTAACATTAAATTTGTGTGCAGTAGTCACGTGTATGATACATGTAAGATAGAATTAATACAAATTGTATCTTTTGTTCAAATTACTGCAAGATGAGATTAACATTGTAGTTTCATTAGGTTCTCTAAAATTAATTGAATGTACATAATTTCTCAAAAACTGTATATTTGATTTGCCAATTTTTTATAATAACCAATTTAATTAACCCACAAATTTAAAACTTATTGTAATTTCTTAATCAATATCTTTGATATTGATACAGCTCTACAATGTTGAAAATCCGTTTGACTTCATGGAGAACATCTCGTTGGAAGGCAAGTCCAACTTCTTCGAGAAGCGGGTCGGCGAGTACCAGCGCATGAGCGTGATGGCGCCCGACGACGTTCGCCACACTTTCACCCTCGATGCGGACTTCTGAGTGCTGATGACAACCGCGGAGAGAAACGGGCCATAGTTTTTGCCTAAAACCATATCGTGCATACGAAATTGTATAAAACAGCCAGTTCGTAACTACTGTCTGCCTGTGCACAACAAGGATCATTTGTACAAAGCTTGTGTAAGAAGACATTTAAAAACGGGAAAGCTCAAAGTGAAAGAAATGCGATAAATAATGCATGGACGGGATGCATCTTCAGGAATGTGCAGGTGAAGGAATTCTTCTGAAAAGAATGTAAGAAAGGCAATTAATACAGGCCATCACTGAAAGAATGGCTGCTCTCAGATGCCTCAATAGAAAAGCTATCCACTCTTCAAAGATATATGGTATTGTGACATCATTTGTACCATCCGTTACTACGAACTGACTTATAATAAGACGCTTTACCACAATACCACTAATTTATTTACTTTGAGACAGTGGCGTATCTAAGGGGGGCAGAGGGGGCACGTGCCCCGGGCGTCACTTTTAGGGGGGCGCAAAAATGCCCCCCAAAAAATTAAAAGAGAAAGAGGAAGATGAAAAAAGGAAGAAAAAATATGAAACTTATAGAAATTATGCGCCCCTCCTTCCCAGTCCACGGGGTAAAGTGCGTTAGAAAACATTGGGTTTTATAGGGTTACAAGTACTTAAATTTTCTAAAGCTTGGTCGCTCCGCTCCCTCGCATAGTTTTACAGTAGTTTTGCAAAAACAATCTATTGCTTGGTCGCTTGGTCGGTCTTTCCTTTACATTTATACTTACGTCAATAAGTTTGGGCGGGGGTCATGGGCGGATCTAGCTTTTTGCTAAGGGGGATTGATCCGGGGGCATCGATAATTTTTTTTTCGGATGGGGGGCCAAAGTAAAAAATGTCAAAAAATTTTGGCGTGCTCCGTGCGCCAACTTCAATACAGATTGAAAGGATTGTCGTCGTTTAATAGTATTTTTATGCTGAATGTAATGGTGTTTAGTGCTTTCCAATGGTTTTAAAACATGATGGTGTTTTTCTATATGCTCGTCATATTTTTACTTGGCAGCTCGGGGGGGGGGGGTTTTAACCCCCTAACTCCCCGTAGATCCGCCATTGGGGGGGGGGGGTCGCAATTTCATCGTTTGCCCCGGGCGCCATAATCCCTAGGTACGCCACTGCTTTGAGATTATGGAATATTTCCTCTTGTTAGTAGTTAAGGAAATTGTACAGGATCACTGAAGCTAAATGTTTCTACATCTGCAATGTCTGTCACCGTGTTATCATTTGGGACCTGTCATAATTAAACCTGTATTAAGTTGCAAAGTATAAAGTATAAAGGTGAGCAGAATGAAACTATATATCTTCAGATTTTTTGAAATGTTGCATTTAGATTTAGCTATTTGATGTCAAAGTTTAATGCTCCCCAAAATGCTCAATTTTATTTGTCAGCAATTTTTTTCAGCTGTGAGATTGCAAATTTATAAGGGTATTGTTGTCTGTGACAGGTCACAGTTTTCCATCTGAGTAACTGATAGTGTTGTATCCAAGACCACAGGTTTCAAGATGGAGGCCGCCCCAAAACACAACCTATCTATAGGGTTTGTACAGGTGACTTGGACTCAGACCGAGACCGAGGCCACCCCAAAACACAACCTTTCCATAGGGTTTGTACAGGTGACTCGGACTGAGACCGAGACCGAGGCCGCCCCAAAACACCTTCTTTCCGTAGGGTTTGTACAGGTGACTCTAATTGAGACCGAGACCAAGGCCACCTGAAATTGGCCTTGAGGCCAGCCTCGGATAAATCAGTGGTAAATGAACATGCTGCAAAACATCTTACGATTATGTCATGGCTGAGATTTGGTCCAGTAATAGAGCTAAATAAGATTTGCAGTGTTTTGAAAGTATGCTTGCCTTTCACTGAAATATATTTCTTTTGTGATGTGTAGTGAAAATTTTAGCCTTTGCTACTCTGGAGTATTCATGGTATCATTGAAATGTAAATTTATGGACTTGCATAAGTCTCTGTAATACAGTTGTGTTATCCGTGATCTTACGAATTATACCAATAATATAAAACAGATATCTTCATGGGATGAAGAAGTGTACATTTTCGCAATGGCGGCTCCAGGGTAATATCTAGGGGGTGGGGGGAGGGCAAAAACCCATCGTGTAATCAGGATTTTTTGATAAGCCATAAAAAAGGTCATCACGCCCTGCAGATCATAAAACTAATGTGCAAATCACTGAGACAAACAAAAACAAAACAAAAAAGGTCCTTGGATCGGGAGGAACACTTGGGTAACAAATCTTAGGGGGGCAAAATTATAAAAAAAGTACCCCCCCCTTATTTTCAAAACTTTCAAAACTGTAGGTGTCATTCTGCATTTTTGCATGCAGAATAAGTAGCGATTTACAGTGGTGACTTCTTCAATAATAATTGTGTGTATTCACCTGCGTTTTCTAGTCATTCATCGTAAATTGAAATCAAATAAAGATTACATGTGCTGTTGCAACCACCAAAGATAAGTTTCTCTGTATTGATGAATAAAATAAAGCAGTTGTTCTGTGAAATGAACCAATCAAGTATTCATGATATTAAACAGAGCAGTTAAAACTAGGCCAGCTCAGTAACAGATGAGAGTTATTAACCCTCAAGATTTCTTTTTTTATAACCTTGATTATGACATAAATGACTTAGTTTGCAAGGCTTTTGCAAAAGGAAATTAGTCACTGATATACATTCTGATGTTGGAATTAAAACGCAAGTTTTAAACAGTGGTGCCAAAAAAAAGGGTACCTTGCATATACAACAAAATTGTTTGATTTTTTTGATTTCAGAAATACATTTTCAAGCTTAAACATACCCATCTATTATCCACATGTAAATTTAGAATTGGTGTATAATACATGAGGAATTATATGGTTAAAGTGAGAGTGAATGGATTCTTGCTATGTACAAAAAAGGAAATCTGTAAAATCTTAATAGTTGGAGTTATGGATAATTCAGTACTTGAAATGTTACTCAAGTAATTCTCTGACCTATGGCTCATAGGAAATGTAAAAAAAAAAATGTTGAAGGATGTCTTGTAGATAGTACATCCAAACATCTCAACATCTAAATTAGTAAGTGCAATATTTTATCGATATATCAATGGATAAAGTTACTCTAGCAGTTTTCCATTTTTTAGAGGTTTATATGAGTATACCAAAATATTCATAACCCTCGCTATAATAGACAATTGGTTATCATATAAACAAAGTGACAAGGTAATGTGGATATATATCTTTTTACTTTCTAAATTCAATTAATTTATAGTGCTGATTTCCATGTGTATGTTTTAGATTAGTTTTAGATTGCACCTTGGTATATTTGTATTTGAAAGTCATTTTACTGTGCATATCTTGGATACTCGCATATAATTTCTGTGCATGACATGCTTGCTATAAAGAAATCTTGTCATGTAGGATCATAGAACAGATAAGTAATAGTAAGTTAATTATGCGAGAGAGATGTTTTGAAAAAAGATATTGTTATGGAGTCATTTTTCATTTCTTTTTTTCTTGAGGAAAGTATGAAAAGGTAGAATTGTTCTAGTTTTAATGAAAGTAATTGCTTTCTCTTTTAAATTGCAGAGTGTACAGAGTATATAAACTGATCATCATTAACATTACAGCTGCCTCATACATCCATGTCATGATGTTAAGAGTACTATGATGTTTTGTACATAATTTTGGGTATGTAGTTTAAAGGGCAGTGACGTGATTGGGAGAAATTAAAAAAAAATGTCTTTCGAACCTTTAGAAAGATATACCAAAGATACACCAGCTGAAGTGGATCTCCTGGCTGCAAGGATTTGTTTTGAATTTGTTTACTCAAGGAGAATCAAGCGTAAACATACCTGCAGTTTTATTTCTCTCAAGACTGGAGAGAATTAAATCCCATAGACAGCTACACAAAAGACTTGTCTGTCATAAGGCATACTGATGGAAGTACATCTCAAAATGAGTCAACTTTTGACAGGGGTGTGAGAGTTCAGATTTTAATCTGATTTCAGACTTTTTTTGTGAAGAACAAAACCCAATTTTCAGACTTTTTGCAGTTTTAATGCATTGAAAAGTATATCTTTCAGGCATATCAGACTTTTTTTTTTCAAAATTGTTCAGACTTTTTCACAGAGATGCTCTCACATCCCTGTTTTGACAACAAACTTTTTACAGTGGAATCCTTGCATAGTTAACTTGATTCTGAAACAGTTTTACGCCAAGTTGAGGACTACCCCCAATCATGTCATTGACCTTTAATTAAACGTTAACTTTTGACAAGGCGTTGTGGCTGCGATAGTGTGCCAAGCACCTTCAAAGCCTCTGAGCTGTAGTTGTATCCCATGAGACCTACTATAATACCTCAACTAATTGCGCTGACGGGGATATCAACTGAAGCCCTTGGGCTGTGACTAAAGGCCAAATCAAATAGGACTGTGTGTACTGTCACATTTTTATTCATATGTTGTGTAAGTTACCAATTGTATGTATTTTTGTATGTACATGTAAATATAATTGTTAAATCAGGGAATGATCAAACATCATTATGCAGAAGTGTTCTACTCCACATCAACAGCCCAATTAGAACTTATTTAATTTTTGTGATGTATTTTATGATACCGGCATTGTATAAGTTTAGGCTAGATTGGATTTCAGAGAATGAAAAAATATTACTGATACATGTACTTTCTTAGTACAGAGTTTTAAATGTATTAGATGCATTGTGTGCATGATACTGTAGTACATTGTATGTTGATTTGAATTGCATGACTTTTTATAGGAATGTGATAACCCACATGTCTGTATGTATGTTTGTTGTTATTTAGTACACACCTGTGAAATGAGGGCATTCTGTGACGAAGGTAATCAGTGCTATGATTAGAAACAGTTCTTAATATTTGTTTCCCAATGAGTCTAAGTATCATATACCAATATTTTTATTGACTGAAATGTATACATGTATTGCGAGGACTTGTCTTGTATAGTTTAGTTGAAGAAAAATAGATCCCTCTGTGTGACTGATGTATGGACACGATAGAAACTGAACACAAGTTAACAATGACCACAGTGTAATAAATCTGAGTGACATAATCCTCCATGCTCTAAATGTCTTTGATAAGGTCATAAAATGAAAACCTGAAAGAAATTGTACTTCAAAGTAATCATTAGTGCTTCGAAAGAGTGGAAATCTACATTATCCATTGTGATCTTCTGATCTTGTTTATTTCCCACAAACTAGTACTGTGTTATAGGTCTGACTACTTTATACTCGGCTCGAGTGATAAAGGGTCGGGGGGGGGGGGGGGGGGGTATTCATGCATACCATGCCAGTGGCAGCACATCTTTCCAAACTTTTGTATGCAAGAATATTATATGCCTATTTAAACATTATCATGTAGCTTACATGTAGATATCAAAGTTTGACAGGTTTTTTTTTTTACATTGAAGTTCCACAATGTTAACTTATGCCTTAAAGTTATACAACTGATTTTCCTGCACAGGAATATCTGATAATACTTGTCTAGGCAAGAAGGAAACATTTGACCAGTAAATGTTTACAGAAGAAAACTTTAAAAAAAAAATTCTTGAATCTTAATATGTGTTTAAGAATAAACCAACTCTGCTGTTTTCCCTTGCATAATTATACCTGTACTCAAAGAAAATAAATGGCTACATAAAACCCAATAATCAGATAATAAGTTTGTTTTGATATTCTCTGTGAGAAATCAATAAAATTTGTATTGAAACGTCACGATTGTCAGTCTCGTCGAATTGAGTCATGCTGTATTGTGAGGATGTGATTAATAGTAATAATAGGAATATATATATAATTACAACATGCGGTTATAATAAATCAGTGATAAGGCTGTCAGGTAGATTAAATGGGTCAATATAAATGAAAATTCCCGGAGGATCGGTGGATACATGCTGTGGCTTATCTGGATTTTTTTCAGCAGGGGGGCACTGGGGGGGGGCGGGCTTGAAATTTGTATGGGGGCACCAAAATAATTTTGGGGGTGCATACACATTTTTTTTGCTCCTAATGTGATTTTGTGTGTGTGTGTGTGTGCGGCGGGGGGGGGGGCGGCAAGGCTCCACAGGCTCCATTAGCTACCACCCCTGTATACACTTACTAAACTTTAACGTCAAATGAACTAACTAGTGGGCCAGTTCCATGCTGAAGTCAAGTCCTCTTTGAATAGAACTGAAAAATCAGAGGTGTGGTGAAAGTTTGAGAAAATTCACAAAATGCGAAAAAATTATGAATTCCAGAAACATTACAAATGGCAACATTGTGGCATTCATTATGAGCTACTTCTTGGTTTTGTACACATAAATATCACTGAAATTCTTTATTTTTTGTGTAAAACAAATATACTTCAAACTGGAAAATTTGTCAACAGTGCATAGAGTGAAAAGGTGTTAAGAAAGAGATGAAAAATTGTTGAGGGGAAATGAAATTTAGTGACATTTTATGTACACACCAAAGGAGGCGTTACGTTAAATGATGCCAAAATGCGAATTTTGGCTGCAGCTTTGGAAATTAAAAAATTATACCGTTCATGGATATTTAAACGGATGTGTTTGCTGTTTCTGCTTCTATTGGAAGCCAACTGTTATAGCCTGAAAAATGCCTATTCAGTATTTTGTAACCCCCCTTCCATTGCACGCTGCACACACACAACGCACACACACACACACACACACACAATGGCGCGCGCGCACACACACACACACACACACACACGACGCGCGCACACACACACACACACACACACACACAAGCGCACACACACACACACCATTCAAACACACAGTGTGTTGGACAGAATTTATGGGATACAAAATTCAGCATCACAATCACCATCACCATTGTCATATCACCAGCATCATCACCATCATCATCCCCGTCACCATCATAATCCCCATCACCATCAACATCACCATCACCATCACCATCATCACCATCACCATCATCACCATCACCATCATCACCGTCACCATCATCATAATCACCACCATTGTCACATCATCACCATCATCATCATCACCATCACCATCACCATCAACATCACCATCATTACCATCACCATCATCACCGTCACCATCATCATAATCACCACCACCATTGTCACATCATCATCATCATCACCATCATCATCATCCCCATCAACATCATCGTCACCATCCCCATCAACATCACCATCACCATCATCACCGTCACCATCACCATCATCATAATCAACACCACCATTGTCACATCATCACCGTCACCATCACCACCACCATTGTCACATCATCACCATCATCATCACCATCACCATCATCATCCCCATCAACATCATCCATCACCATCACCATCAACATCACCATCACCATCATCACCGTCATCATCACCATCAACACCACCATTGTCACATCATCACCATCACCTTCGTCACCATCACCATCATCATCCCCATCAACATCATCGTCACCATCACCATCATCATAATCACCACCATCAGTACAACAATCACCATCACCGTCACCATCACCTTCCCTATTGACACCAACCATCATCACTATCATCATCAATCATCATCACCATCACCATAATCATCATCATCACTACACCATCACCATCACCACCACAATTGTCACCATAGGCATAACTATTGTCTTTGTCACCATCCATTGTCATCACCACCAAACTAATCCCCCTTTTCCTCCACATCATCATAATCCTCCTCCTCCTCATTCATCATCATCATCATCATCATCACCCCATTACGAGCAGGGAACATCATGACTTGGATGCCAGAGGACTAAAGTTCTGTATTCAAATGCTGTATATTTAGTGGTGGTTTTATTTCACGACTTAACACGAAAATGTTCACTTCCCGATGTTCCCTTACAAAGTGAATGTAAATGCAATGAAGCTGCGAAATAACATCTCACAAATTCCCCGTTATGAAGCAAAATCATGGTTGGAAATTATGAGCAAAATATTTGCCATATACAATATATAATACAGTGTATGTCTATGTTGATTGTATGTGAAATACAGTATTCATGGCATTGTTATCAACCACCATCTTATATATTAGAAGAAATGCACAACATAAGTTAGCCTCAGTTTTGAAACAGTAATTTGGCAAACAAAGACAATAATTTCAACTTTTTAAGTTTATTTTCAGTATTGACACAACTGTGAACATGGTCTTTCATACACAATCTAAGATGCAGACTGACTAACATGATGAGCATGTACAAATTCAGCATATTTACATTTTGTACAACATTAGTTGCAGATCACACCACATTAAAATAAATATACATATTACCTCAATTCATGCTTCAATCAAAATTACATTTTTTAGTGTAAGTATAATAAACCCACAGACTCGGCACAAGCTCCATACATGTACAAGGGTGGTGGTAAAGGGGAGGGGGAGAGGAGAGGGTGTGGAGGGGCAGGGGAGGGGAGAGGGTGTGGCGGGTGGGGAGGGAGAGTGAATAGGGAGCAACCACTTTCGAGTAATCTCTCAGAGGGTAAGCAAACAGCAAGAAGAAGATATCAGTTTGGGAGAAAATAAGAGCAAATGCCAAGGACTGGTCCAACCCCAAACACCTCTTAAAGATTGGGTTATTGATTTTGCACATCAAAAAACATCTATATGAATCAAATCAGCCGAAATCATATCCAATGTGGAGATTAATATAAATAAACACCTCTCATAGAGACTTGGGGTAAAATATTGAGTTTTGGTGAAATCTGGACGGTTAAACTTCATCCTTTTTCCATTTGCTCAGGAGCAAATTTTAAAAATCCGCGACGTCAAACGTGCACGTGCCGTTCAAAATAGTCCGATCAGTTGTTAGCCAATTAAGGTCGCGCAGGCGATATCCGTTAGCATTCAGAGGGCTGCGCTCGTCTTGCTACGGTGCACAGTAATCGCCAATTCGCATTGTGAGCAAATTGAAACTCACAGATAGAGAACACATTCTGGTAACATGTCGTTATTGTTTTTCTCATTAAACAACAATCATGACGTATGGATCGCAGCTTTCAACACACCATTTGTAAGTCATTAAAACTACTGTTTGTTTATGATAATGAAGGGAAGTAATGGACTTGCACATCCTGCCAAATCTATAACCTATCTTTAGCTGGGAGATTTCCCGCCGAGACCAACCTGCAAACGAACTCTGCACTTAATGTGCGCGTAGCCCACTACCCCGGCGGAAAGCATGAAATTCCTTGCGGTCGGAGGCCATTTTAGGTTTTAGAGCTCTCTCTTGCTGTCTTAGGCTTATTTTTGACATATGACAACACTAAATGAGGTCAAATCCATTGATTCAGATTCATTTCTTTTCAAAAGGTGTTGGCGGGAGAAAAGGAGAACACAGCTAGGGCGGGAGAAATTCAAACTCAACGGGGGCGGGAGATTTTGTGAAAATGGACTCAAAGCGGGAGATCTCCCGCGAAAACGGAGATTTGGAGTCTCTGCAAATGTAAATTTGATGACAACATACACTACAATTGTACATGCACAAAGATAGCAATGGCTCTTATCAGCTCAGAGGCATTGGTGACCTAAGAAAATTTCATTTTTCAAGTAGACTCAAGACATAAAATCTTTTACATACTGTAAGTGAAGAGAATCATATACTGAATTCATGAATTTATGAAATACATGTATAATCAATATTATAAAATTTATCATATGTAGCCTAAATAAAATTT
>JZLH01S0320729.1:7025-45171 GCA_001188425.1 Eucidaris tribuloides | reverse complement strand
CCACTACAGTATCCTTTAGCATTGTAAGTTAATATTTACTTGTACGATCATTGTGAAAGATTGTGACAGTTTGTTTGTATTTTTTTGAGAAAAAGGGGAGATATCCCATATAATAAATATTTGTTAAATCAAATATTGGTATCATTTTGTTTCATCTTTTCGGTTGTGAATTGATCGTAACACATGTATAAAAAGTCGCGCAGCGTCGTAACGGTACATCCGATTTTCGCGAAAACAGTCTCAAAAGATGCGCAAGATTTGAAAGTAAAAAGTCGGCGATCGACGCGGCGAAAAAATTTTGCGCGGCGGCGTGGTCGCGAAATTCGTCGAGGGGGGGGGTCAAATGACCCCCCTCCCCCCCCGTTATATATGCCGTTTAAAGAATACAAAGCATACAATAAATTGCCCTCACTAAATAACTCATCAAGTGGTCGGTTTACATCAGAAGTTTTTCTACAAGTTTTACATTTTAGCCCAGATTTTTTGTAAAATTGTGAAAAATACATACACTTTCTATTCTATCTATCTATTCATGAACATCTTTTGGTCGTAAACAAAAAGAACTTTACAAGACCTTTGTAACTTCTGAAATCTTCACAACATTGTGATGAAATACATTTCTAAAAAGGTATACGTTTTATCTACATCCTTCTTATTCCACCATACCCGTTTATAAAGTTAATATCTATTTAAAGCCCAAGTATAGTTTTGGTCGATCAGACAAAATTTTTGTCAATCTTTCACAAAGTACTCTGTTGTCACCCTAGACATCAGAAAACAACATCAAACCTACTGAAAATGTTTTATAGTGACAAATTACGATGTTTTTAAATTTAAGGAGAGCATCTAGCAGTATGTACATTACCTAGATTGGAAATCTTGGAATTCTATTGTCACCCTAGCCCAGACATCAGAAAACAACATCAAACCTACTGAAAATATTTTATAGTGACAAATTATGATGTTTAAATTAAAGGAGAGCATATAGCAGTATGTACATTACTTATGGGAAATCTTCGGGGTACCCCCCCCCCCCCCCCGCCCGAGATTTTACATTTTGAGTAATTTCTTTAAAAAATGGGAGAATTTCAGAGCGAGCAATTTTCAGGGCATTGATAGATCATATAGATGTTTTTAAAAATATAATAGCAAAGAATTTCATTTGTTTACCGTTTACCAAAACTATACCTTGGCTTTAAAACCAAGACTACATGTACACTCAAAATTTGTACAATGTTGCTCTGTTAAAAGTTGGACAACATGTTAAGAGTTAAAAAACTGAGTGATTAAATTAAGTAAATGATATCAAAATAATCCTGTGATTCTTTCACTAGATACCCTAGGCTGTGAATTGGGAAGTTTGGAGCAATCTCCGACTACTGCGCTTAAAGGTCTCTATTTTGCATGTATACTTTAATATTGCGTGTGAATAAACAAAAAATACCAATTTGATTTACTTTATGACAGGGAATTTAATAATGAGAATAAACTGTTAATTTTGCCTTTGAATAATATGCAACCATTTTTTATAGATGGAACTTTTCTCTGTGAGGGACCTAACTGTCGTAAAAATGTGTGCACACCCCTGTAAACATGTGTGAAGCAAAAAAAAAAAGTAGATAGTTGGGGTATTTTAACATTTTGTTAAATAAATTGCATTCATAGTTGCAATTACATATTGGCAAATCATAGCAGCAGCAGCTGTGATTTACACAAAATTATAATGTTGAAGTTGCAATTTCATTGTTACCGTCAACCAACTAAACATGAAATTTTCTTACTATGTATAAATCAATCATAGGAAATTTAAATAAAAGTATTTCAGTGTAGAAGTGACCTCATGGTCTCTGGTTTGGGATTGAAAGTCCTGTTTTTGATGAAATGTTCACTGGCATCTCAATTCTTCATCTTCTCGACAAAGTCTTGCGAGATTTGTTAATAACGGTGACATGAACAAGAAGAAGACAATTTCACTACTCGAGTAAACAATTTTTATTCCATGCTATGCTTGTTTCTCAGTATTTACTCACAAACAGAGGGTTATTAAATAAAGATCAAATTGATTGGCTAAGAAATTTGAAATGTTGCTTAAGAATTGATGGTATTCAACACACAGACTTGGGCGATTACATAGAAATAACTTGTTTTTGAAATACATGTACAGTATATGTTATAAAGGCTGTAACTGAGCAAATACAAGAAGTGAATGTGTTTATAGTGTTAACCTGTTGGAGACGATTTGATTTCCTTTTAACAAGCATTTTCCATAGACCCCAACATGAGTTAACTCGTACTTAATCTCCAACGGGTTAGAAGCAGTATATAGTATGTGTTCTTGAAAAGCAAAATAGATGTACACATTATAGAATTGTGTGAAAATGAATTATCCAACAATTACCACAGTGATCTCAGGCATGTGGTTGGGACCAAGGGTTGGCAGAAAGGGGGCAGAATGTTGTTGGTAAAACATATAACTCGGATCTTCAGTCAATATAAGTTAGCTCTCCCAGTTTGTATGACACAGCCAAATTTATGCTGTGAATATGATGTTATTATTGCTTATTGCAAGTTTTTGTAGAACACAATTCAAAAGGAACGCATTAGAAAGTAATTATTATAAAAAGTGTTAACTTAGTATTAAAAAATATTTAAAATGTTGACTTGTGAAATTTTACAAGTACCACTCATACCAAATGAGTAAAATACTGTACTTTCCTCATTTTATTTTTCATTGTCCCTACTACTTGCAGCCAAGCGCAGGAAAAGAGGTCTGAATTCCAACTGTCGTCTTTCCTTATTTTTTACTACGTGTCCACGTAAATTATTATTTCTATATCGATGTGCAGCTAGCTCTTTTGTGATGTGTTTTCGATGTGTTTCCATTTTGCATATTTTGTTTTAAATTTTACTCTGTTTTTTAGTTTGATTGAATTTCATTTTGAACTGGAAACGTTTGTTACGAAGTCTTAACTCATGTCGTTCATTGTCCTCATAACACATAAATTTCATCTTCCATCATAAAAGAACAAATATATTGTAAAACTTGGATATCTCATGCCAACATATTGTTGGCAAGCTATTATAGTCATTATGATGGATGTGTAAATATGGCTCATTTGGTAAGCCTCTCGCAACAAATGATCAGTTGGTCAAGTTGGTAAAAAAAAATGATCTTACTTCATAAAAATTATTGAAATTGTAATATATGGTAATAAATTAAAGAAAAGGAACTGTAAAAATTAGACACAGACAAAAAAATGAAAATAACAAATTAATCGACTAATGATTTGGTTGTAATTGTACTTTGCGTGTTCAGTCTAACAGAGAGCATGTCACCTTGACCTTGTTGATTTTAAAGTGACTAAGTGGATAACTGACGGCGTTTAATTGAAACAGAATGAATTAACAACCACATATACAGAGTATGGAATATTTTCAATCCATGTTCTAATTTGCCAAAAAAGGTGAAATCCCATTAATCTTATATTCCAGTAATTAACTTAGTATCCGAGTAGAAATTGGACTTTTTTCTCAAGATTTGATCAATCCAATTCAACAATTCTTTGTCTTAACTCCTTCCTAAGTTTTTAAAACTTCCTTTTATTTTTATTTTATGCCTTTTTTATTGAAGTAATGTATGTAGTTAATTGTAAGTGGTAGTACTTGTTCCGACTAAGATTTCCTCAAGGCTATTTGTGTTATATTGATAAATATTAAATGACCATTGCATTGTGTAATGCAATTTTAAGTTGAATTGCAGGAATATTGATTGATGTACTGAACAGTCATGATACTGTAGTTTTAACAATAATCAACATAAGCCACCGTACAACTGTGCTGAATCAAGCTGAAAAACCATTATTTTATTAACTTTAAAAACAATGTGTGTTCTTCCATGCAAGTACAACTGGTTGCAAATATTTTTCAACTTTCATCTAATGAGCAACATTGAAAATTTGAAATGCTGTTGGCTGCTGGCAAAATATTTTTACCCCATCCCCTGTCTATGTTTAATTTTTCATTTTTCCATGAATCAGTTGCAGCTTGATCACAACATATTTTCTTTTCTTGAATCTGATTTGTCCACATTGGCTGCAAAAACTAAACTCTGTGCCCCCTCCTGTGGTGTTACTTGTGAAGAGCCGGCTTGCATTATTTCGCTAACTTGACTATTCATGAATTACAAATATGTTTTTGTAATGTTCACGTAGTAGCACTTTTAGTAGAGTAACGTAAAACCGGGGTGGCGGCAGGATATCAGGATATATCCTTGGGGGGTGGGGGGGGTGGTAAACCTGTGGCAATTTTTCATTTACTGACAAGAAAAAGAAAAGGTCTTCCATTCAGGAAGAACATGTGTCTGTGTCATCCCTGACACTCCCCCACCCACCCCCCTCCCGAGGTGCTGCCCCTGAGGTAAAATGAAGATACAAACATTACATGATTAGAGAATTTACAACTGAAGATGGAGTAGATTTGTTCTGAAAGTGATTACTTAAAGGCAGTGCATCTCATTTGCAAATATCCCTGCAGACCAGGAAAAGACAACCCATGCCCTTAGGCTATTGATGAAGGGCATGTCTGTGAAATCTGGGGGTCAGTAATTACCTAGAATTTGACAAATGTGAAAGAAAGCAATAGCTGTTTAGTGTAAGTTATATGGTAGGAATTTTTTTTCTCACAAGAAAAAAAAAATCACATCAGAGTCTAACAGTCACTATAATTCCACTGAAACTCAGTTTCTAGTTCCTATATTTTGCTAAAGGTTCCCAGATGGCATTTTCGTCTAAATGCCTAATACACAATGTTAATTTTTAGGCTTGCAAAAGAGATGCCCTGCCTTTATTTCATGACTAGTACAGCTTGTTGGTCAGTTATTGGGTGATGTGACTGTTTATGTATCTCAATGTGATCCTAATCTTCGAGTCATCATTTTCATTTTCAAATCATGGCATGAAAGTTGAAGCAATTCTTAACCATACTTTTCCCTTTTAATAAGACCATTTCAAAGGAAAATAAAGTGAAATGTGGTGTTGCATCATTTTGGTTGGTCATGAAGTGACATCTGTGGCAAGGATTGATATTTAGCTTTATTTATTTTTTTTTTGGGGGGGGGGTATTTATTTGTTTATTATGTATTTATTTGTGCATTTATTTATTTTTGGAGGATGAATAGGATGCCAAAAAATAGAAAAACAGTATTTTTATGACATATTCTACAAATTCAATATGTCATGTTTGATGGCATAGTCTGTTGTGTTTATACTGATAAGAATGGGCTCAGTAGTATTTCAAAGAACAACAATTTTCAAAAAGTTTAGCAAATTTCTGTTTCTATAACTTTTTCTCTCTGTGTTTCAAAGTTGACTTCAGTAGCTGTACTCTGTCTGTATAATTTATGCAGACTGCATGAAGGCTTCACACTTGTAAATAAGTAGTATCTTGAAATGATATTTGAAAAGTAAACATTCTGGTAGTCAATGTACTTATTACAGTGCCCTGATCAGCAGATGATTTGATAGTGAATTGGTTTACCCTTTTTTCGATGGTTTGGGTAGGGTAGGGAATTTAGAAAAAAAAATGGTATAAGGATTGTGTAAACTTAATGAGTGCATGCTTTAAACGTTTTAGTAACACCCTCAAACTATCACACAAAGTCAATGAAATTTTGTTTTAATTGTACTGCGAGGGGTAACAAACGAAATCACATTTATTTTTGTATCTTGGTGTGAAAATTATTTCTCTATTTGTTTGTTTCTTCCCCTTTTTTCCAACCACAGCGGCTACTCCCAGGGGGAATTTGTTACAGGCTCCCAATGGCAGGGCAGGCAGGACAAGATCCAGGATAGGGGTATCCCAGTCACAACGTGAGTTTAAAGAGAAAACACAGTACTGGTTGATTACTTGCAGAACAACATCATTATGATATCAGCTGCTTTCAAACCTTCTGTGAAAAGATGGTAGTCTAAAAATGTCACTATAGTAGGGAGAGAGTAGTTGAAAACAACAGAACACTTCGTTTTTGACAAATCTGCTACACAAATCCCCACTGCTGACAAAGTACCAACACAGAAATCAATATGTGGGACCATGCCATTCACGCTGCAGCAACTGAGTTGACTCAGTCGGGTATTCAAACTGCCAATCCCTCAACTTTTGTTGCATATGAAGTGAATTAGTCCCACATTATAATGCAAATGTAATTTACTCTCACCTGGAAACTTTGATGAAAGATTTTCCATCATCAACCAGTACTGTGTATTCTCTTTAAGTTATGCTATGTTGACAAGTTTTAACATTTGAAGTGTATTATCTACTACCTGGATGAGTGAGAATATACATAGACATATGCTATGTTAACATTATCATGTTCCTGGCGGCCACGCGATCACATTTTAAGCCACCGTAGAAAAAACGGGTAGACTTGAGATAACATGGGGGGATGGGATTAAAGAACACGACAGACTTAACTAAACTTGAATACAGAAAACAAAAATGACAAATTATACCCCAAGGCAAACTACATTCTGGCAACTGGGGCTGCTGTGGCCACCGGGAACATAATGTACATTGCACCATAAATTTATTTGATTGAGTGTTGGTACCAAAACTGTTTTGAAGTTCCAGTATTTCAGTCAACTCTTAACATGCCAAAGTCACAGATATGCACCAAATGATACACATAAACTCCATAGAGGTTTAAATCCTCTGGCATGTTAAGAGTTAAATGTTTTATTGGGTGGTGAATGTATTATTGTACTTCAAGAAACATCAAATTGAGTACCATGTTGATTGTGTTTTATATATGGTTGATACTCCTGTATGGTTCAGAAACATGGACGATCACAAAGGTTACCAGAATGAAAAATTGAGGCATTACTTGTGCGGGTGTACTAAAGATTGTTACAGATATCATGGACAGAACATGAAACAAAACAAAGAGATTTACAAATTATGATAACATAACAACTGATGAATAAAGAGAAGTGCAAATATTTTGGGAATGTTATAAGGTAGAATGTACTTAGAAAACTGTTACTGAAAGAGAAACTCAATGGACAATAAGATTGAGGTGGACCAAGAATTTTGTGGATGAATAATATAAAGAAATAGACACCGCTCAGATATTGCAGACTGTATTCAAATGGTCCAAAATTGGAAAACGTGGCGGTCCATGGTAGTGGACTTATTAAGAGCAGATAACGCATGAAAAAGAGGATAGATACTAGCAATGAAGTGACTTGTTGTATTATTACGTAAATGTGAAGCAAAAATAGCATAATTTGAACAGTTGATGTCATTTCACATCACTCAGCTCATCATATTATTGTCTAGTAAACCAATCTCTCTTTGTTTGATCCCCACCACCCCCACACACTATAATCCAACAGCAAGCAGTCGGTCCAGTAGTCGATCTAGTTCGCCGTCGACGACCTCATCTCGTTACTCAACTCTCCAATCCAACGGCCGAACGAGGCGGAAGAGCGGTATCCCCGTGCCTCGTAGTCAGGGCGCCAGCAGGGAGACGAGTCCCAACAGATTCGGCTTTGCGGCAGGTAAGACAGGGGTGACCCAATGATTGCTCTTGCGACAGTTGCTCTGGTGACAATAATATCTCAGAAGACAGAGAGTTAGGGTTAGGGTAAGGTTGAGGGCAGGATTAGTACATGAAATTATCGTCAGAGCAATTGTCGCCGGAGCAAATGTCGCCGGAGCAAATGTCAAGACAGGGTTCGTACGCGTCAGGGAATGTGAAAATAATTTTTCAAGAAGCAAAAGTGCAGGGAAAGTCAAGGAATTCTTCAATTTCTACAGGAAAGTCAGGGAAAATCATTCATTCAAGATAGTTGGAAAATGATCCTTGATTGGATCAGTGCACTCACTTTTGTTGCCATCATGTTTTCATATATCCACAATATTTCTAAAATTTACATGTTCAAAATTGTTTTGAGTCCCTATTCATATCAAACAATGTTCATTACATAATTGCTACATTACTTGCAAGATAAGAGCAACAATTTGAGGACATATGGATGGTGATATCTTCAAAATTTTACATGGGGTGTATTCACTTATGTTGGATACTGTGTTGTTACCAATAAAAACCTTAGATTATTCATTCTTTCTTTCTTTCCTTCATTCATTCATTCCATCCCTCATTCAGGCACCCGGGAGAGAAGACAGAGTGGCTCAGCCATCAGCCATGCCCAACGTGAGCCCAACCACAAACAGAACATCATGGCCCAGAGGGTGCTAGGTACGGGGCAGGATGCTGAGGCAGCATTAGCCGATGCACTGGTGAGTCCACCTTTAAATTCCCAAGACGTTCTCAATAACACATCCATGCTAAAATGTGTTAAGCCCACCTCACGCTATACGATGGGTCTACGATCTGATTTCGGAAGAAAATGGAATAGCTTTTAATTTAAACATTTCAACACATAAAGATTTTAACTAAGGTTCTGAATTGTCATGTAAATAGTAGATAACATGGCATGTTTTGAGATCTCTGGTTGCAGGAAAGGCCAAGTCTGCTCTGAGTTGTGACATTAGAGTAGTCCTACGATTGTCTACGATTTGAAAGTGATTTGGTCTTTATTCTGGGTAAAAGGCTGACAACGAACCAAAATTCTGTTTTCAGTACTCGTATCATTCATTCCATGTAAATGTCACACGAGTCACGCATACTGTGTGTCACATAATTCACAAAACAGGATATAGATCAAAACCGAGAGAATAATTGAAGCTGATTGCTCTACTAGATCACGTAAAGCAATCATCTATACCCTGGTTTGTGACTCGTGACATACAGCATGCGTGACTCGCTTGACACTTACTCGGAATGGCTGATATTACTGTTCAAAACCTGAATCAGTTGGATTTTATTTGTTAAAGTGCCCATATTTAATGTTTTTGTGATATATTCCCAAAATCAGATCATAGCTGATTGTATAGCGTGTGGTGGGCTTTAACCCTGTTGTAAGTTTCTGTCACCTGCTGCAATATGTGAAACACTAAATTGATTTCTGAAGTCATAGTATCTTTCAAAAATTTGATTAGTGAAAAAAAGAGTATCAATTTTAATATTGAGTTTAGAGTAGGATTCCTTTATTCTCAAGGGTATTAATTCTGAGGTATGCGCACAAGCACAACACTTTCCTGTGAACACAACTTTATCTCATTTCTGGGTCAACAAATATCTGCTTTCTTTTGTTTTTATTTTTTTGAGTGTTGACATTTTCATTTTGTCGCTTCTTGTGAGCTGTGGTGCCTTTGTGTCCATTGCTTATATTTCCAAAAATGAAATTTACAGAACTATATAGCTTTGGGTTTCCGGTTTATTGCTGTATTTTTTTCTCCAAGTAAATGTTGGGTTTTGCTGTATCTTCATGAGTATCAATACCTGTTTCATTTGTTGTTGACACAGTCCATTTTTTTCCTGTTGAATAGTCAAAAACATTGAACCTGGAATTTAGTTAAATTGCCATGCTTGTAGTGTTTAGTTTATGAATATTTCCCTGATATAAATCTCAATTCAAGTCATGTTTTTTTTCTTCAAATATTCACTTAGATTGTGAAGTTGATATTGTTTTTTGATCATCGTCATCACATTTTTGATGTAAATCATAATTCGAGACTTGTAATTGTTTTCCCAAATATTCACTTACTTAGATTGTGAAATTAATATTGTTTTTTGATCATCGTCATCACATTTTTTTAATGTAAATCATAATTCGAGACTTGTAATTGTTTTCCCAAATTTTCACTTAGATTGTGAAGTTTATCTTGGTTTTTGGTCATTGTCATCACATTTTTATGTCACATACGATGCACATATTTATTATTACCTCTCAACACCCCCCCCCCAAAAAAAAAAGGAATATGTTTAATATGTACAGAATTATATAATTAAGGTGATAATTATAATTTAATCTCTTTATCAAAAATCTGTGTTGCTTTTGTTTAGGATAGAAATGATGACGTGAAAGTGGCATATTTGTCATCTGACCAGTCATTTGTATATTGGGGCTATCTGACCACTTATTTGTATATTGGGGCTTAGTTTGGTGTGTCATATGATACCATGCAAGCCAGTTAATAACCATGCTTTTTAGCTCCCTTCTAATGTCCCCGATTTCCTCATTTTCTTACATTGCTTTATTCATTTTTATGTATACCTGCTTCTTTCATTTTAACCAATATTTGAAATCCCAGTTTTACCAAATATTTCTTTTGGTTGCTTTATGATAGCAAGAAAGCTGTAATCCAGTACTAGTATCTAATGTACTTTTTTCACTATCAGGGAAATAAATGTTTGATTTTTTTTGGGGGGGGGGAGAAGGGGTATAAATGAACAAACGTATAATTGTTGCAAGGTAGTTATAAAACTTATTTTGACTTGTTTTATTTTTTTCCTATTTCATTTTGTATAGTTATATTTATTTGGTTTTATTTCATTTTTACTTATTTGTTTACTTATTTATGTTATTTAAACTGGCTGTTTTTGGATTAATTCAGTATGTGAGTTTTAGCTGAGTGTGTTACCTTCAAATGTTTTCATACATTGCTTGGGATATAAACACAAATTCTTTTAACAGTAGACAGGATAGAATAAATTCAATTGTGTTGCAAAAACACAACTATAATAATTGTCATTGTAGATTTTTGTGTAGATAGTGGTAAAGAGAGAGAGAAATATAAGTCTTTGTTACCACGTCAAGTCCATGAAATATGTGTGGTGAATAAATTTTGTAGAAATTGCTTTCAAGTCTTGCTAAAAAAAATAACTGATTTGATGTCATCAACGGTAAATAATACAACAAAGTAAATCTTAGAGGGGTATGTACATCTATCAATAGCAAATTTGTGTTAGTGTAAAACCAGTATAATAATAAAGTAATGTGTAGAACCAATATTTTAGCATATTTAATAGCAACAGATCTATAAATGTCAACCTTAAAAAGTATTATAGGTTGTTCAAACATCACAGGCTTATCCAATGAAAGGTGAAGTAAGAGAAATTCTGAGTGTCAGATAAACAAATTGTTGAAATGCCATAAGCTAACCTACCTTGTGAAGAAGATACTTGTGTGCTTTTGGTTAATAAATCAAAATGTTGTAGAAGATGAAACTAGTGATGAAAAGAGCAAAAAAATAAGAATAAAAAAATAAGAAAATAATGAAGAAAATCAGAGAAGAAACCTAGCAACGTTTATCATAAACAGATCACAGCACAGAGGGCCCTCAGGAGCGGATATGGTTACGGTTACGATTCCGAGACAAGTTACTCAGACTTATTGGTGAGTGAAAAACACCGTCGAAAGCAAAAAGAAAAAAAAGAGAGTCTATGCCTTTTACGAACGAGAGAGATGTTGAAATACGTTCATGTATTAGCCTTCCATTTCACTCCCCCGTTTGGCTTTATCCATTGGAATGTCGTTTGCATTTTGCTGTGTTCGTTCGTTGGTGTCTGTGTAATCTTGCGCTGGGAAAATGTCCCTTGCATGAGCACCAAGTCTCGTACCTTGCGTGCATGGGTGATGATTTGTTTCGTGCTTCCCTTGGGGATGGAAGATTTTGATTTATCGTAGGGAGTTTTGAATTATTTTGGGAACTTTTCCTCCACTTAGAGTATGATTTTTAGCCTTTGTTAATTATTATTAGTATTATTTTCTCACGTTAGAAGTAAGTGTCATGGCTCTTTATCCTTGCTTGTGGTGTGAAATTGCATAAATCCTGAAGTGAAATGTATTTTATTAGAGTCGGAAAATGTTCCTTGTACATTATTGAAATGTGACTGTTCACACAGAAAGCACTGCAACTAGTAATTTGGATAATGCTTTTGATATTAACGTACCTGTAGGGATGAACTGTATTCTTATGATCTGTTTTGTTTTCATTAAAAAATGATTAAGTATTTATGCAATCTTTAAAAATATTTATGCTATTTAGGATAATATTATATTACATGTTTAATTTGTAGGGTATGTTTATTTTATTTCTTGTTCTTTTCCTTTATGGTAAACCTATGATTTGCAATTCTCAAACAGCATGAATTGAAGAAAAATCTGTCTTTAGCCTTTCTTTTGTTTTTGGTGATACTGCATGGCTATGTTGTACAACAACCGTATTTTATTTGAATTTTCTTCTGTTTTGAATTTGCTGTAGTATTATTTTGGCATTTATGTGTACTTATGATTTTAATGCAGCGTAACTTTATAGTCCTGTTGGATATGATTTCGATGAATAATCAACAAATTTAGTAGTGAAAGTTTAGTATGCAGATTGGTGGGGAATTTATTTTATTTTATTTTATTTTATTTTATTTTTTCACCTTATTTTACATGATGGATTTGATTTTTAATTAATAAACAGATTTAGTATTGTATATTTAGTGTACACATTAGTGTGGGAAGTTATTTTATTTTTATGATATTTATTCTTTTGTGATTGTGTCAGAGGCATATATCTTGTATTAGAAATAATTGATTTAATATCATGGTGTATATCAAGAGATGTAAAAAAAATACTTGTCCAAAATCTTCCACTCCTCCATGTACTGTGCAAAATAGAACCTGGTGTATTTAGAATGACCTGTAGCATGATGCATGCGCCAGTCACATATTTATTCATATCGGGGCCAAATATAAGTCGCATATTTCAGTTTGGTGCTTCATTGGTATACATCAAATGACTTGAAGTGAGAGCATGTTTAAGAGGTCTTGCCATTGAAAATGTATCCAGCGATCCAGTGATGATTTTATAACCTTGTCAATCTTTTTTTGAATTGTAGAGTTTTCCATCACCATCGGTAACAAGATTTGACATATTCTGTTGGCTGTCTTGTGACATGAACAAGGACGATAGTTATTCCAGGCAGCTTGTGGATTTCTACATTCTAGTTGATGTCAATTTAATACTCGAATAGTACTTCATTTTACAATTTTTGTCAAATTCATAGAGATTATGATTTCTGTACATATTTGCAATGGCTGTGGTGAATTACTCTTTGAGAAATGTTTAAATATGCTGCAGTTGTTACCATTTCCTTTCTGTTTATGTGGATTTATAAAATTAATTGGATATGATCATAAATATGGTGATATGGAAAATCTGAGTGCTGGGTAATTGCAGCAATTTAATTATGCCATGTTAATATTGAATTAGAGGTAATCAACAGTATGAAAAAGATGTTTTGAGGTTTCATTTTTCTTTTCTTTTCTTTTTTAACTTGACATTAATAAGTAAGTTATTTCTTTAAGTGTATTTCATTTTACATCAACCGATTGTAGTTTCTCTTACGTCATACAGTAGGAATAATTTGTATTCTGTAGATGGAGAAAGAAATAATGGGGTCCTGGAACTGTCTATATTAATAGTGGCTGTTCAATAAATTTCGAAATTAAAACCTTTAACAATGGAGTGAATATGATGACACTATGTATTCATTGGGATAGAAAATAAGCAGTTTTATTACATTCTACTACATGGAGATTTCAGCATTTTCAGTAGGTTTGTTCAGGTTCTTTAAATGCACAAACAGATCAAATGAAATGTATCATTCCATCTGATGAAATATGTGTATGCGTAAGGTAACAAGCAATTTATTCTAGTGATAAATGGACTTTATGACAAGCGACATCATGGACATTTTAAACTAATCTGCGATCATAAGTCCAGGTTTGTTGTAGGCAAAGTCTGAAATTTATTAATCCAATTTTGTGCAACATTAGTTTATACCATAGAAAACCAAGGTGACCACTGTTCTCTTTATTTCCTATGATTCAAACAGTTTTGACTTCACATAATTATTGACAATTAATTTACACAAACACACACATTACTCAAGCAATGTTACCATCTTTCTAATTCCTTAGATCCAGAGTAAATGAGAAAAGTAATTCCGATTGTTTGAGTTAATTGTACAATTGTAAGAAGTGTTCACTATGCCATCCTAAGGATTAGCTCTCTGATTCCAATGTTTGAGTCAGAAAAGTTACACAAAAGTACTAGATTTCTCTGGCTCTTTCTTTGCTGTGTTCAAATCCTAAAATGCATTTCCCATCCAATAAATTTCCCTTCAGATAGTATGCCGTAGCAGGTGAGTTGAGATGAAAACACCAACACCTATTTCAAAATCCACCACACTTCATGATAGCGAGAGTAGTGAAAACATGGTATGGTGGTATACGTGTTTATGTTATACTGTTTCGTGGATTCCCATGGGTCAAAGTGATTTGCCCCGACAGCAGTTGATCCAGTGGCAAAAATCTCAGAAGACAAAGAGTTTTAGGTAGGGTTGCCATTGGGTTTCCAGTTGAGAATATGATAAGGGTTAAATTGAGTTTTAGGGTTGAGGTAATTAGGGTTAGCGTATGAAATAATCACCAAAACAAAAGTTACAGATCTGTCTTTTCACGTCCCAGTCACGATTGAATATGAAAATCACTCACGGTGGTAAGACACATATGAAGTCATATTATGTTATAATCAGTCAATATCAGTATTAAATATTAATAACACGAAACGTTATTAATTAATGATGATGTCAAGTTGTTCTTCTCCGCTCTTCTCTGTTTCAGAACCAGAAGGTAATCCTGAAGAAGAGGTTTGATAGCTACTCAGATGACGAGAGTGATGCATCCAGTGTGTGCTCAGTTGGATCATACGGATCTGGCCCAGCTAGGATCATAGAGGTAAGGACCGGGAGCCATGCTATAAGCATGAGACCTGAGCTGGCTTGAATGCCCGGAACCCTCCGGTTGGAGATTTTTGCAGGACCCAGGCCAGAACTGGGTTAGAATGCCAATCACAGAACCCTAAAGTTCTTTACTCTTTGTCCCCTGTGTGCTGAATTATTGTCAAGGAGGGCTCAATAGCATTTACCATTTGACAGCGAAATACGAAGTTCACAGAGTGCCAAGAGTGCATGGGTGCAAAGTTTCTTGGGATAAGAGTTAAAAGGAATTAAATATCAAAAACCCATGCTGGTCATTTACATCATGATTTCAGTACAATATTGAGCAAGAAATTGTTGGTAAAGAGAGTCGGTTTTTTTTCTCTTTTTTCTTTTTCTGAAATTAAGCATGCCATCATTCCCAAAATAGTCACTAATTTATGATTATCATAGGGGTGTTTAAGGGTTTTTAATTAGTACTGGGTTCCGAGGCCGTACTGGGACCTGGTAAGAATTTGTATGTCTGATTTTGAGTGTGGTTATGAAAGGGTTAATCACAGAAATTTTGGTCACTTATTTTAACATGTATCTCATCATTTCATCATTTAAAACTGGTATTCTGTTATTCTCTCTGTTACAGGATGTATCAGAAATCTTGAATAAAATGGCAAGCCCAGCATGGTCAGAGAGGAAGGAGGGTCTTATTGGTCTTCAGTATGCATTACACAGCGGGAGAGCTTTAAGGTAAGACAGAAAACAGCAAGGTTAACCTATCCCTTCCTGGAAAGATATGGTTATCTGTATCAAAGCTAAAGAGATTTGCAAATCATAGGACCACTAAGTTGACAAAATTGAGCTCTGCTTTGAGAAAATTCCTTTCCGTTCGATACATTTTCAGTTGTGTCTGAGGTTAGGTAATAAATGATTGATTGGTTGATTGACTGATTGGTTGATTGATTATTTGATGGATGGATGGATGGATTGAACGATTTGATTGATTGATTGATTGATTGATTGATGGATGGATGGATTGATGGGTTGGTTGATTGATTGATTTACAAATTACTTGTTTTGTAAGGACAAGTCTGTCATTTTGTTCAGTTATTTCCCATAATCTTGTTAAAAGAAGCTCTGTTGAGTGACACAAAAATGTTGCCAAGTTCATTTTATATTTGGTATATGTACGTATTTATATGGTTTTGTGCTTATATTGATGTGCTCATGTGTCAACGTATGTATGTTTGTATGAATTGATCTTTGAATACATTACATGTTTGGTTTGGCCAATGTAAACAATGTGTAACTGTTAAAATCTCTGCCATATTACATTTTAAGTTCATGTAGTAGCAAGTTTTATTTGTGTAGGTTGCACCAAAGGATTGTGTAAGAAGTATGTACTTTTAAAGTTTATTCCATGCATGTCTTTCTGTTGTTTTTGTGTAATACAGTCGAGCCGAGATCAAGAGAGTGACAGAATTATTCACAAGAATGTTTCCAGACCCTCAGAGTAAAGTAAGTCAAAATGTTAAAGATTTTAGAAGTTGAAATGTATGTAGTGAAGTAATATATTTTGAAACAACAGATATCCACAAATACACAGAAACTGTACATTATTTTACCATTTTACAAACTTGTCTGAAAATATACCTAATCACGTCTAGAATTTAGACGAGTTTAACTGCTATGCCAATTCAAATTATAAAAATCATCATTATTTTCTTTTTTTTCAAGTTGAACGTCAACTGGCTATATATCACTCACAAAACCTGCTTTTTATCCCCAAGTCTTTGTGAAGAATGAAAAGAAATAATTTTAGCATATTGACTTAATGAGCACATTCTGGTCTGTGCAAATCAAGAACATATTCTTAGAATTTTTAAATCAAGAAATATTCAATACACCCCGCATTCACATCTGAGTCCCGCTTATCGGGGGCAGTTTGCGATGCCTTATCTTTTTTACGACCGATCGTTCACATTACATTCGAGTGTCCCCGCTATACGGGGACAAATCACGGTTTGATTGATTTTGGCTGTGCTTTCACGCATGCGCATTTATGACGAAAACAGCTGTGCGACATCAATCACTTGCCCAAGGTCCCTCTGTTTCGCGGGGGAGAAGCCCACTGAGCGTTCACATTACAGATTTCACGGGGAAAGTTCCACTTATCGGGACTTTCCCCGATAAACGGGACCTGATGTGAGGTCCCGAACCCACCATGTTTCGTAGGGGCAGAGGGAGAAGTCCAGTGAGCGTTCACATTACAGATTTCACGGGGAAAGTTCCACTTATTCGGACTTTCCCCCGATAAACGGGACCTGATGTGAATGCGGGGACAGTCAAACCTGTCTTAGTTGCTACCTCTCTATATCAGCCAACCTGCCTATAGTGGCTACTGTAATGATTCCCTTGGAGACAAATTATGCATTAAACAACCTGTCTATAGCAGCCACCTATCTATAAAACCACATTCTTTCATTTCCTTTGGGTGGATGCTATAGAATTCATTGCATTTATTAGTGTAATGTAACACCAAACATTCCTGTTATTCTGATTGCCACACCCACTTTTCTCACCTGTCTATAGACGTTCACTTTATTCCTGGAGACTCTGTGTGAGTTTGTCATCATGCACAAGGCAGATCTCATGGACTGGTTGTTTGTCCTCATGACCAGGCTGCTACAGAAGATGGGAGCCGACCTACTGGGGTCCATTCTCAACAAAGTCCAGAGGACGTTGGAAGTTGTCAGGTGAGCCGGAAGTGAAGTGATAGAGTATGGTTGAATAACTTACAGTGGACAACACTCATTTCTCTTTCTTCTGTTAAAAGTGAGACTTGTGTGAAAAGTCGGTTTATCCTGTAAACTGAACAAAGAGTGTGGTAGAAGAATTTAAAAAGGACATTCATCATTTCTCTTCAACTTGTATTAAAAGTTAGTTATCCTCTGAACTGAACAAAGTCCAGAGAATGTTAGAAGTTGTCAAGTAAAACCAGGAATGAAGTGATACAGTGTGGTTGAACATAGCTTACAAAGTACATCCGATATATCTCTTTCTTCTCTTCGTTAACCATCTTACTGTCATGAATCCAAGACTCCATAGATGTTGCACATAATCAGGTGATTATACTATTATAGGACCTAAATGGTTAAAATTTACTTATTTCCTAAACTGAACAAAGTACAGGGAACTTATAAAGTTGTCAGGTAAGCCAAATGTGAAGTGATTGAATGTGGTTGAATAACTTACTTAAGGACGGCCATCATATGATGTAATAGATTTAATCATATAATACTCTCTGTATTTTAAGGATGCAAACTGCTGATCTATAATTTTAACAAACATGCCAGAAAAAGAGGAGCCTGTGGAACAAGAACCTGTCATCCACTGCTTTCCGGGCAGCGACACTAACCACCAGGCTATCCCTGGTTACCGACAGTGACACAATGAACAGTGGAACAAATACTCGGGCTCTAAATTCTGACATTGTTATGTTAAAACTCCAAGGCAGACAAGTTCGTATTAACCTGTTGCTTATGAGAACTGGATGGGCCCTGAACAAAGTCTATGGGGATTACAGAGTCTCGTAGTCAACGGGTTAAATGAATGACAGAGATTATTGAGAAAGGTGACGTGATGTGATACTTTCTGGGCAGCAAAACTAGCCACCAGGCTATCCCTGGTTACCAACAGGTTGAATACCTTTTCCAATTTCTTTTCAACCTCACTGCGATGAATCCAAGACTCCATAGATATTATATATAATTTATCATGATGCACTACCAGTTTAGATTGAATGTTATAATTTATTTTTGTAACTGTTCTGTTGTTTTTTGCAGGGAAAGTTTCCCGTACGATATGCAATTCAAGATTCTGACCAAGTACATTATGGACCAGACACAAACACCAAATGTGAAGGTAAACATTCATCAGTATCATATAATAAATTGTGTAATTGTGAATATTTTGAGATATTACAAAGCTCTTTTATATTTATGATGTCACTTTATTTCCCATCTGTCATATTTGTGTGGCGATAAGTTTGAAAATTGTGTATATGGACTAAATTATCCCCTATACAAGCCCAAAGATGTTCCTGTGCTTGTCTATCTTCTCTATTTGTGATATACCACAGCTATACTTTGAGCAATGGCACTAACTCTTTTAGCACCAAATCCTAAACTAAAACTGGTCTGTAGAGGACCACTTTACACTCACAAAATGTTATCACTTGCACATTATATTGAAAACAAAAAGAAATGAAAGATATGAAGGAATTGTGTAAATGGTTCAATACTTGTTGAATTTTGATAAGAGTTATTAATGCAGTTTAACATTTTTTCATGATGAATGTTTAGACTCTTTGTTTTAATCTGTTAAAGACTGTGGAGAATGTGTGTTATATTGCGGTCAAATTGTCTCCAACTGGTTAACAACCTCAGTAACAGTGCAAGAAAACTTCATAGATTTTGTATGTTATATCATGACTGTGGAACTCAAGGGGTTAACTGGGCATGAAGATAGGGTTCAGGATTTGCAAGTCCATAATTTCCCTTTATTATCATTACCAAATGGTAGTTAAGTACTTAGAAGTCACTAAAGTCACTATTGAATATGAGAACTATGACCCTGTATTTGAATGGAAAGGGTCATAAACCCCATATGAAATTTAAAGTCATCAAACAGCACTCCTGCATAATCCAGGTACTTGTTGTTTTATGAGAAAAACTAATAACAATACTCTACCAGAATATTGTTTTTTTCCGTGAGTTTAAATTTTGCTCAAATTGCAGAACACGGTTATGTGTACATTCACATGACCATCTGAGCTCAGCTGTCAGAGGGTGACTATGTACACTGATATGGTTAAACGGCTGAACTCTGTGTGACCTTCGGCTAGCAGCAGATCAGACTAATTTGGAACTAATGGAACGTGCCTGTCACTTTGCAAATTTTGAAGTTTAACCATTTCAACAAAACTACATATTCTACCCAAAGTTTCTGTGGCAGGTGTTTATTTATATTAATCTTTACATTGTGAACGATTAAAGCTGATTTCATTTTTTTTGCCGTTTTCTGGCGTGCAAATCCTGATCCGTATTTTTAAATCATTTGTCTAATTTGTTTACACTTCCCCCTACAGACGAAAGTGGCCATGCTGAGATACATGGAGGGATTAACAGACTTGATGGACCCTGCTGACTTCACCAACTCAGCTGAGACGAGGCTGGCCGTGTCAAAAGTCATCAGCTGGACCAAGGAGGCCAAAAGTCCGGATGTTAGAAGGGTAAGGGAGACGAAAGAGAAAACCAAATTTGAATTAGTCTCAGAGATGAATCAGGGTATCTAACATCCTCTGCCTTGATCGTAAACACACCATTGAATATGAGAAGTCATGTATGACCCTGTATTTGAATGGAAAAGGTCATTGCTTACCCATACCGAAATTTTAAGTCATTTGACAGCACTTCCGCATAAATCAAGATGGCAGATGATTATGTTACCATGCATAACAGTTCATGATTGATATTGTATTCCATTATTTGTAGTTTGCAATATTTTAGAGTATTCCTTTTCTTTCTCGTAGAGAGGTAAACATCCCTTTCTTTCTATTAAAGGGAGAAGGCACCGGCAACTAACAGGCATAAGTTAAGAAAACATTTGAGTTCTTGCCAACCAATCAGATCGCACGTACACATTGCTGAAACTGACTAAGCATGACCGATGCATGTATGCACTGTTTGAATCGATAAGCTCCTCCCTCCTATGACTGTTTCTGCAAGTTTATCTTAAGACAAGGCTTGCAAAGACATAAAATAAACACAAATTAACTAATTTGCTAAGTGTGAGTGTCACACAATAGCCCTTATTCCCGGCTGATATTTATCAACAATATACCATTAATTCTCACTAATACTCTCAAGTGCCTCTTTATTTCTTAACTTATGCCTAGTTGCTGGTGCCTTCTCCCTTTAAGTCTACAGTTAAGTGGTTTCATATGTGGAATGTAAAGCAAATCACCTTTTGGTGTAGGTGATGGGGCAAACTATCACTTCCTGGCAATCTGAATTTATGCACTATCTTTCCTCAGCTTCACTTCGGAAAGATAGCTACATCCAGATCACTTCAAAAATTATAGTTTGTCCCATCACCTTCACCAATGTCAATTATTTGCCTACTATTACAATACAAAGCTAAACACAATTACTATATTATACCTTGCTGAAAAAGCTTTTGTCTTAACAAATCAGAATAAACAAATGCAAAACAAACAACCAGACAAAAACAGCAGATACTTCCTGCTGATTTTGAAAGGGATTCATGTACTTGTTTTTTTGTTTTGTGCAGGCATCACAGGCTGTCCTGATAGCTTTATTTGAACTCAACACACCAGAATTCAGTATGATGTTATCTGTACTACCAAAGACTTACCAGGTAAAGCGAATACTCCACACTTGTCTCGTGTGCACTTAATGTGTCTCTTTATGCTAACACTAGAGTCTCTTTCTCTGCTTGTGCTACAAATCTGCACTCTAAAAAACATGTCTACACGTTGCCTGCTCTTTATGTTTTACACCGTGCAGCTCGGGGGTGTTTCTACAATAACTCTTATATCGTGGTCTAAAGTGGTAAGCTTACAGTCTTCACCTCCCTACCGAGTCGAGATATATTACAGTGTTATCGCTTGGGAGGTGGATGCAAAACTGTTGCTCACATTATACCTCATGAAGGAGTGTATTGCAGATGGCCTTCCTGTGTGGTGTAGAATGGCTCATCACTATGTTAAATGTCGCATGTTTCTTTTTTGGTTTGTTTACTTGTTTTTAATGAGCTGGGCTGTTACGGACTGGCACGTAGCTTTTTAGATGTAGTGCATAACTTCACATTCTGTTTGTTCTTTTGTTTTTGTCCGTTAATTGCTGACTTAGTTTTAGAAGTATGTGTGATAGTGTTTTACTTTTTCTTGTTTCTTTCTTTGGAGAAAGTCTCCTGAATTCAATACCAAAAACAACAACAAAGTTGAAATTTAACCAAAATTACGTCTAAGCGCTGACAAAAAGATTAAATTGAATTGCATCAACATTGATGAGAATAATCTAAGCTGATGCAAAGTTTAGGTATGATTAAATAGTTATGGGTGATAATGGTGGTGGAATGTACTAATGAAGGTTGATTCTATAACTTTTGTGATTTGATGTAGATGGAAGTGAGTGGTTAATAATATGTGTAATTGTATTGTGTTTGGGGTGACAGTCTATTTGTCTGTAGGCAGTGTTTACTGTCCCATTATATAGTTACAGATATTGATTTAAATGAGTTATCAAGGTTAAGGATTGTTTCCATTCTTTTTATGTGTTTATACAAATTAAATAAAAGCTGGCGCTTCATTAATTTCACATTTGCGATACCACAAAAAGTGATGCTAGTGATGTTTAGTTTATCACTTTTTAAATGTATGATTATTTCAAAGTTCTGTGAGCCAGCCAACATGCTTTCAAAATAATTATTTTGTTTGTCAAATGTTTGTGGTATGTTTTAATTGAGAAATAAAATGTTTACATGTATACACTGCATTATAGACACCAGTTGTGAACATCGTTTGTTCATCAATTCATTAGACGCATTTAGAGACAAAGTAGTCAGTCACATGCCATTCACACGTTCTAAACACAAACACTCATTTTCAATGGAAATGTGAATAATTTTACAAATTAAGCAAACATTTTTCATAAAGTGAGCGCTGGAAAGGAAATGAACAAAGCAAATTTGTGTAAATGTTGTATAAATTAAGCAAACATATTTAAAACTGCATTCTTCATAATGTGAAATCTGGAAAGCAAAAAATGAATATCGTAAGTTTGTGTAAATGTTGCCTAAATTAAGGCCAGCCAAAAATAAATCAGCATCTGTTTTATAGTGAAAACTGGAAAGGAAATTACCAGAATATAGCAAATTTGTATAAATGTTGGCACAAACTAACAAACACATGTAACACTGCATCCTTCGTAAAGTGAAAGTTGGATAGGGGGAATAAAATCCTGAATATAGTGAATTTGTGCAATATAAATCAAGCAAACATGCTGTATAAACAGCTTATGTTATGAAATGAAAGGGAAAATATTACCCTAGCAAATTAACTTTCCAATGCCTTTTTTTTCAACTACCCAAAACATGTAATAAGTTGTATCTATCTTTTACTTCAGCCTTCTGGCCCGTGGGATTTCTTAATTCCCAACTCCTCCAGAGAAAGGGTGAGACCTCTAATTCCAGAAGCAGATCAGTTACTTTCTTTATATAAAGAGATCAGATTATCTCCATTTAGCTAGCCTATCATCTTAGTAACAATATGCTTACTCCAAATCATATTACCTAAACCAACCTTTCTCCCATTCTACCATTTTCCTTTCTCCTTTCTGATACCGTAAAATGACTGGCCATGTTATAAAGTGATGTTACTCAATGAGGATGAGTTGTCTTGTCTTTTAGACAAACGGTGTAGAAAATGGAAATTCACATCATTACTCCCTACTTACTTAGTTATTCTGTATTTCTGTGAAACAGAAATTTCCCCCAACTGTTAACAGTCTTTCAAGTTTTTGACATAAGAAATGTACATAGTCATGTCTGCTCTCTGATAATTTAACTATCACTATGTCATTATGGACGGTTCCAGCAGGTTTGATGTTGTTTTCTGACATCTGTCATGACTGTATCAAAGTTTGTGAAAGAATAATGAAAAAGCTTAATTCTGATCGAACAAGACTATACTTGGGCTTAAAGTTTTAGCAGACCCCTTGAGTTCCATTGAAAACATTTTCATGAATATTTTTATTTTAAGTTAAGATTCATCTGGAAATTTATGTGAATGTCATCTAGAAACTGGTTTGTAGCACATGGGTTTCTGTTAGGTTTTTCACCTTAACATTTTATCTGATTTGGTTTTGGTCATGGTTTGTTATCTTTTATTTGACAGGTGATTGGGAATCTAAAAATCCCTCTGTTTTAACTCCATTTCAGTAACGTTGGTTATTGGATCTACATGTAGTTGTTTTCTAATTCATCGGTCGGTGTTTGGTAGTATCTAATTCCTAACTGATTGTGTTTTGATATAAAAAATGAGTCCGCACAAGTTTGTTTTGGGCCATGGTACTTAAATTTGTTGTCCAACTGAATGATCATGATGTGATTTTTACCCTTAGTGAATGAGTGACTCTTGATAAAGCATTTAAGGAAAAATGTGAAATGTGTCAGTCAGTGATTCAGATTTTGGATTACAGGGTGTAAAAGATGAGTGATATGATACTGTAAAATAATAAAAGGACAAAACTATCCGGGGCAATTATGTATAC
Source organism: Eucidaris tribuloides (assembly GCA_001188425.1). Lineage (NCBI taxonomy): Eukaryota > Metazoa > Echinodermata > Echinoidea > Cidaroida > Cidaridae > Eucidaris > Eucidaris tribuloides. Next base: position 21,144 of record JZLH01S0320729.1, on the reverse strand, counting down.
AGAGAAAAGTGTTACGTGTAGATTAAATAGATCTTTCTTGATCTGTAAATATGGTATATTGCAGTGCCACTTATTCTGTTAGACAGAGGCATGTGATACTTTATTTTGTTGATATATGTTTACTTTATTAACATGCAACAAATGTGCAATTTTTTTGTTGTTGCATATGACACACGGCATTGATATACAAAGTGTCATTTTGCACATTCATCTAATGTTGCACTGAGTAATAACAGGCATGTCTGTGCAATCATAGAATTAATGCTAGGAGCATAAAAACATTTTGCCTGTCTGATTATCGTAAGTGATTATAGCAGCAAGCACATGCATTTGCTTGAATGAGGAGCTGTTGAAATTCATGCACTGCAACATGATCAAACCTGCTAAATTTTTGAAAAATGCAAATGAGCTTGTTTTTGCAGCAGTATTTTTTTCTTTACAGAACATTTGGTTTGACAGGGAATATGTATTGATTTATTAGTTTTTGAAATTATTTGTAACAGCACAGAAATGTCTCCTGGTAGAATATGAGAAACTCAGAATGTTGAAAAAGTTCAAAAGCATCACTTTGTAACTCCTTTTTGTCCTGAAAGTACTGCAGTATACTCCTTTCTTCCCTTATATTTCAAAAGAGGGTACTTGTTAGCACTTTTATCTCAATGCAAATGATGCAGTACTGTCGCTCTAATACCCCAAAATAATTATCCATTTCCCCAAAGACTTTCCTGCGCTCCTCTCTCCCATACTTTTTCCTTTGTTCACACAAATTCTTCATCTCAGACCTTACTGACCCTTCTTTAGGCAAGCTGAGTTTAACTCTTGACATGCCAAGGTCGCAAATATGCACCACAATACACACAATGTCCATAAAGCTGTTATGTCCGTGGCATCTTAAGAGTTAAATATTTAATGTCAATGACTGGTTTTACAAGTAGTGTGTGCAATGACACTCGTGTAGTAGCAAGAATGAGTGAGAGGCAGATATCTACTGATTGCCTTGTGCGATTTCTTTGTACCACTAGCTGCATTAATCATGCAAAATATTTCAACTGAATAGTCAACAAGATTCCTTTGTCCTTAGGAACAGGCTTATCCACAATTAAATGGTTAATAAAATATGTCATGGTTTTAAGTCTAAAATCACCCCAAAAGCTTTATTTTTATGTTTTTTGTCCTCAATTCTTTGTGTGCTCATGGCACACTGGCTCACCTGCATGTAACCTCAATGGAGTAAAGACTAGTGCTCCAAAGTGTTGATGTAGGCCAATCATGAAAACATTACCAAACAAACTAAACAGAAACATCAAACAACAATGTTTCGAGCCTTGTTTACATCATAAGTAAATTTTTATGGAGTGATTTTGGAAGTAAAAAAGGACATTTATTTAGCCGAAATTATCTTTTTGGAATGAAATTCAACATTTTCGGGTGGTACCTCAGTAGGTACTCGTTATGCCAACTTATACAGTCATTTCCAACAGTTTGCTTTCACTGTGGATAGGTTTGTAAATCCTTCTGTCTGTAGGATATGCAGCCATTTTTTTTTTATAAGTCTGACCATTGGTTTGCAGTCCAATGACCATCAGATACTGAGTGACTGGGATCTTGGTTTCCTCTTTCAAATTTGTGTGTTACAGACCTTCTTTACCTTCCTTCCTTTTGTGTAAATACATCTGCAAAGTTTTCTGCAACTCCACTCTTTCCATTTTCCCAGCTCCCTTAGGTATTTTTACAGACCCTCACCCCTCTCCAAGGATCGTCTTCACCCTTCATTTTTAAAATCCCCCACAACCTCTGATCAGGCTGATCCTTGACTGAATAGCTAGCTCTAAATGTGTCACTTACACATCTACAATTTTAATATTTTTCCAAAAAAAAGAGATTTTATTGCAGGTGCTTTTTCATTGAAGTGAAATTTTTTTTCACCTTTTGACCTGTACATTCTTGGAAAACTTATTCAATACAAATGAGCGGGCCTAGAGTGATTATTATTTCAAAAAACTTTGCAACACTGTTGTAAAAGTTTTTAGCTCTTATTAATAATTATATACTCATGTCTTTTGCAACTTTTGTGCACAACAATTTTATCGCACTACACATCATGCAAAACAATTACAGCTGTTTGAAGTGGAATAAACAAAAAGTTGATTAATGGGGCTCTTCTCGCAAAACTGCTTGACACATTCAGAGTTGATCTTTTTGACCCTCAAGTCATAATTAAATCTCGCTGAAAGAGCAAACAATTGATGGTAGCGATACATTCCTGAGATGGTGATATTCCCTATCCCCATGATGTCTTATGTTTGTGGTTCATAATTTTGGTCTGTTTATATTGCTACAAGTGTCTTTAAGCATGCACAGTATGCAAAATGTAGGAACTCTTTGTGGTGATAAAAAACACAACCGCCTCCCCCCCCCCAAAAAAAAAAACTTTGAGTGTGTGCGTGCTCTCTGTGTCTTTTTGTATGTGTTCCTGGTGTGTATGAGTGGGCGCTGTGTCTGTGTGTGTGTGTGTGTGTGTGTGTGTGTGCGATGTGCGTGCGCGTGCGCGTGCGTGTGTGTGTGTGTGTGTGTGTGTGTGTGTGTGTGTGTGTGTGTGTGTGTGTGTATGTATGGATAAGCACCATTTGTAATTAACCATACTATAAATAAGCATGTCTGCACTGATTTAAAATTACAATATTTATAATGAAAGACCGTTATGTAGGCAAAACTAATGAAGAAGTTAATAAATGCATAACTAATATATGAGTTGTTGAGAGGTAAAATGGACTATTGCACGGTTGCAATATGATTTCTAAAAACACACACAATTTGAGTACCAATTCCAAAGAAAGACACAGGGTGCGGCTTTCAAACTTGTTGATGAAAAGCAGTACAGTACTTTCTGATATTGACAATTGTATCAGGAGATGTATGAACTGCAAAATTATATGAATGTGTTTCTAACTTATTTTTGGCGAAAATATCAGTTGCCCCACTTTACCGTTCACTTATGGCTCAGAAAGAAAAACACTGTAATACAATTTGTGCACAACATTATTGAAGAGAAATTAACACAGATTTGATTATTATACAATAATTGGGAAATTGTGGCTTTTAATTGATGATTTCTAACTCGAGTAGGATTAAACACCAGCACTGAATACATGTAAAACTTTGATATTTCACCATACAACATATTTACCCCCATGCACTTAATAAATTGAAGTACAAATAAACAATAACTGTGTACTAGTTCTATGCCTCCCTAAACAATAATTGTAATTTGATCATAAAAATTGATTATGGGTATGTTTGTGTATTATAAACAAATGGGTAAAGTGCATCACTTAGAAGTACGTTCATAAATGCAACTTAATCATTCCAACATGCTTACTTAGAGACAGTGATTTTCCGTTTCAAAAAATGGAAATTCCATTTTGTCATAGAAAATGTACACAGCAAAAACGTGAATTCCATTTTGCAAAGGTGAATTTCCATGAATTTTCACCTGAAAAGTAAACAACTGAAGCAGATTTTCCGTTTCAATTTACTGGAAAACGGAAAATCACTGTCCCTACATACGTACTAATTACAGTAAAAAAAAAATGAAATTCATGAATATTGGTGACTGTTTTTGTCTACCTTAAAAAAATACAGAATCTACAGTTAACTTCTGACAAAATTGTTATGTATCCAAAAAGTTGAATAAAATGTAAAGGGGTGGGAATACAAGTTTGTTATTATCTTTAGACTCTATATTGTTCTGCAACCTTTGAATGATTGTGCAGCATTTAACACAAGGAAAATCTAAATTATGATAGCAGGTTTATACAAAAAACAAATCTTTTCCCCCCTCACATTCTTACCTTGAAAACTTACATTCTGTAGTTTATAATGAAGAAGAAGCTAATCACCTTCCTTATCTTACTGATAACTCAGACAGTGCTAATCTTCTTACAGTCCTGTTAGTTGACATAACACACTTCCAGTTTTTCTTTTTATATTCTAATAACATTCTACACTATTACACTCCGGGCAAACAAAATCCTTTTGATGCTTGTTTATGCCTAGCCTTATTTCTGTGTTGTTCCCTCCTATTTCGTATCCTATTTATGTATGAGATAACATTTAATCGTAAGACTGTTATGTTTGTTCTCAATTCAACACAATTTCTAACTTGGTCTCTCACATTTTTGCCCATTGTAGGAGTAGTATGTTTAGCATAATTGGTGTAGGGAGTAAGACTAGATGTAGTACTTCTGTTAGTCTAACTGGTGTGAATTTTCCAACTTCTTTAGATCTCTATTTCACATAATTAAATAGTTCGGTGTTTTCTTTCTTTGAGTGATATCAATTTATCCTTGGCTTTCTAATTTATATTTAGTCAAATAACATAATTTGTTAATAACACACTCATATCTTCAATATCCACTAATTAAAGAATGATAAATGTATATTTAATGTCATGATAACATAAAATGTATTTAAAGTAATGAAATAAAGAGAATGGAAAAAGAAATGTTTGTGCATTACAGTAATGTTAAATAAAGAGACAAGCAAATAATGATCCCCCCCCCCCCAAAAAAAAGTAATCCCCAAATCACTAAATAAATCCTGCATAAACAATAATGATATTAATGGAATTAATGGTAATAATAATAATACTAATAACTAAAAATATAGTTAGATGAATATGAATACAGCCCTATTTAATAGAATATTAAACACATAAATATATTGAATAATAATTCAATATAATAATTTAAAATTCATGTTATTTGTTTTCACAAGAAAATGAACTAAACCTTGAATAGATTTAAGAGAGTCTGCAGATTAAAAGTTTGCATATTGTTTTGTTTTTTTTTCTTATTGTTTATTATGTACGTTAATGTATTACTTGTTTTGTTTATTTGTGCTGATATGTTTTCGGCTGGCAGCTGCTCTATTATTTATCTTTATCTTTCACTTGGACTGATAGTTAAAAAAACAAAAATAAAGAAAGATTTTTTGATATGTTGGATCTATTAAATACTGATTATGTTCATTTCAAGAAATTAAATATCCTATGTATAGTTTGTATTTGCAGGAAGCTTCTTGTGTGTTTTGTTGTTTGGTTTCAGTGTTTTCTGTGGGTGTGGCCAGAAAATAGAAACAATTATGTTAAGTTTTATTTGTGCAGCACTGTCTATGTACTAGGACAAGCTTTTTTTTCTGTGCTGTTGCCAATTCATGTTCATGAAGAGTGCAATGTGTAATACAATACTTTTTTGTGTGTGTGCTTCAAACATGCAGACAATTCACTATATTGTCATAAAGTATTCACAGCTTTAATCATTTAAAAGGACATTTGTCATGAAGTGAGATAAATATATTTCCATTGGAGAAGTACATGTACAGATTAAAATTGTGTTTTTGATCCACCCTTTGAGTAACAGATTGACATGGGTTGCAAGTTTGTACAAGGCATCAATTAGATTTTTTTTTGTAAGACACCCATATAATACATTTTACATCCAGTATAAGTGTTAAATTTATGTCGAACAAACAACATTTTCCCAATTAAAGCACAAACAGAAACATAATCTAAAATTAGACTTACATATGCCTAAGCAGTTAGCATATTGTGGGTTCATATTACCTTTTTACCATGAGGGTGAATTTTGGATATTTGTCTTTCCAACTCCATTATATCCCACTATTAAATTCAACAGTATGGCAACAATTTACATTTTCAGAAGACTTCAGTATGTGTATATACATGAGTTTTACTTTCCATAGAATTATCAGTTTTCATTAATAAACTTTAAATTGAACTTTTAAATGTTCTACTCCTAATGAATCTGTTATATGAGCTGCTTAAACATACATGGAATGATATGTTTAGTTTCTTTCAAATATTTCTGTAGGAGCTGCAGAATACAGTTATGGTCAGCATAGATTTATTCATCTGTACAATTTATTTAAGTACAGCATCAGAATAACTTTGCATGCTTTGTGCTTCACATCATGAACTGCATAATTTCATTCAAAAAAATATGTATTTTTTTAGCATGAGTAGATAATTTTTGGAGCTAGATTAGAGTAGGATTGGCCCACCACAGAAAACACACCACCACCACACAAACAAACAAGTTACATTACAAATGCAAAACAGCTAGGATTCATGTACGTCATGTATGTCGTGTCTTTCTTCTATGTGGGATCAGGTTAACGTATCTATGTGTCACGTGCGTCGTTGCTCCCAGGTTCAAACTAAAATGTCCTGAAATGAATATAAAACTTGTTAAAAATTAAACTAACCTTGTCGTATTCTCAGTGTCACTAAGTTGAAACTAACTGCCAAAACGAGACACATCTCATATCAAATAGGAGCCATCCATGAGCATGCACTGGTCCATAATGGTAATTATTTATCGATGGGTTTTCAGCAGTATCTGTCCAGTATTATTTTTTTCTTTCTACCCCTTCCTTTTCTATTTTTCCACTCTATCTTTTTTTGTTTTTGTTATATCTTACAATAGGAGGGGGCAACCAAGCTCTTGCGTAATGATCTGCGAAACGCAGCCGGATGTGATGATGAGGTAATCTAAATTCTAGACAAAGGAATGGCCCAAAAAAAGAACTTCAGAAAGTAGATTTACACCAAAAATTGGGGTAAAATAATAATGACCAAAATGGTTCATCAAAGTAGAATTAACAAAGACAGAACAAGGGTGACTTTAATTTGTCACAATTTAATTTGCAAATTATTTGCATTGTGTTTGCTGATCTGAATCAGCTAATGGACCACAGCGTCATGGAACATTAGTTCTGTAGCTGTGTATCCTGTGTTGATAATGAAAACATATGTCTGGTTTGCATCTAAATGTATACCTGGACTATAGGTATCTAATACAATTATTCCATCTACTAGTATATGGAAATGAATGCAACTTTTTTTTCTTTCAGTTCGTAACTTGAATCATTTATTCCTTAGACCTGTTATGTGACAGGCATTTTGTGATTGAAGCATGAGGTCTTGGGGCTGGAAGGGTTAAGATAAAAAACCCACGATATCAGCCGTGCATGTATATCTGAGCACCAAACTGCATGAAAGTGTGTGCATACTCTATGGCTCTCGTTCTGCATGTGCGTCTTAGTAAATTTGTTTTTTTGATCCTGCATGATCGTCTTGTTCATTCCAAATCGAACCAAATGTTATCCACCAGCAGCCTTCCTTTCAAAGAAACAAACATGTAAATAAATATATATATATATATCTACATGTACACACATCTCCAATTTCTGTTGGCATATTTTGTATATACGTATGTACCTCTGCCGTATTTGTTCCTGCTTCGTGGTGATAGTTCTATGTCTTTTGTTTTTCTCCCTATAATGTGATTGGTGGTATGTTACGTTTTTATGGCGTGTAGTCAATGCCCGAAGTCGATCTTGTGACTCGACTTCCCTGACCGTGACCCTGTTATTGTCATGATTATTATTATTTTTTGCTTGTACTAATATTGGTCTCCAGTTATTTGTATGGTATGGGGATGATGTCGCCATGGTAACCACAGCCTGATGTCCTCCTACCCTTTGCCTCTCTGCATCATCTCTGTTGCTTTTCCATCTGCAGATTTTCAACATTCATTTTAGCCCATTAAGTTCATTATAGTTAAACATCACCATATCCTCATTTTGATTTCGTAAAATATGTATTAAATCTGTATGTTATTTTTATGAATTTCTGAATGCAATTATTTTTAATAGTTTGTGGACCTGTAACATGTGCAGTGTTTAATCCGAGTTTATTTATTATTGGGTAACGTGGACTGAGTGTGTGGATGCATTTATTCAGTCATGTAATGTTGCGTGTGACATGCTTTTGGTTTTTCTGTTTCACCCCTTTCAGCCGATTCTGATATTATTACGATGTATAATGATAATAACCGTTTCATCCTTGATGACATATAGGTGACCGCTCAGGAGCTGAGGTCCAAAGCCTCCCCCCGGTCGGTCCTCAAGGCCTCCCCGCGATCCACGGGGTCCTCGCCCCGGGGCAGCTACGCCACCAACGGCCCGCCCGAGATGGAGTTCCTCAACTCGGAGGACATCTACGACTCGCTGCGCCGCACCACGGCCGAGATCCAGAACTACATGCACAGCAGCCGCGACGACCTGGACCACATCGCGGCGGTCAGCAAGGACACCCGAGTCGACAGCGACGAGGTATCCGCGGACAGCGGCTTGACCAGCTCCATGCCGGACATTAGGGTGGACAGCCCTGAGGGCAAGGTCAAGGAGTACCTGGAATGCCGGATGTTGATGGGCGACGCCCCCTCACCATCACCGCCACTGCCCACCTACCCCAATAGATCCTACACGGAGTACCGTACAGACAGTAGCGGCTGCAAACGCATCTCAACCTCAACTACGGCTGGTCGATACACCACGAATCCACCCGCGCCCCCCCCCGTCTCCTTCGCCCGCCTCCGCCCAGCAAACGCCTACTCCAGCCGATTTCTACAGCACCAGACTCCGCCTTCCATACTCCTCCCCTCCACTCATCAACCACGCTTTGTATCGTCCAATTCTCTTCGTGCGCTTCGTCCTTTTTCTCTCCGTCATCCGGGCTTGTGTTTACCTCCAGCGTCTTCTCACAAAGCCTGCGCTACCTGTGTGCTGACAATGTAAGTCAACTAATAGTTTCTTTTGTTAATGTCCATAATTGTCATAATCCGTGAATTTCATATTCTGAACATATGCATATACAAGAAAGGCATTGTATCATTTAATCCATAGGAACTCAATACCCACAATATATTCTCAATTTCAATTTTTAACTACCCTCCTGACATTGATTAATATTTATATCAAACATCCCAGATCAATTCTGTCATTTACCGCCCATAATTTACATGTGGAGCAATGATACTATAAATATCTCATAATCAATGCTTCCAACTAACAGCCATTCGTATCAATTTATAAACATTTTATAGATAACCGGTATTTTCTGTCTTCTCCGTACCACTCAGATACAATAAAAAAAAAGTCTGAAAAGGACCAACAGAGATAAATTATTTACTATGGTAATCAGGATAAGATAGATGAATGTGAGAATCTTCTTATTTGAAAAGTTAATAAAAGTACAAAGTTAAATAAACAGCACAAAACAACAAATACAAAATCATGCATGATAACAATTAAATTTTACCATTCGCAGAAAATCAATACGAAATGGCAATTAAAATAAAGATGGGGCAGACAAATATCAATCTCACTGAATAATGTCCAATATCAAATTTCCTGCTCAGTATTATCTTTTTTTATTTACTGTTTCCATGTTTAGTGTTCTGTCTAAGCTACTGCTGAATGTTTACATGCATAACTGTGCATGTAATTGTCATACACGTCTACTTTTATGTCTGTCACGAACCTACTCCCCCTCCTATCTATAAACCTAACCCACACCCACCCACCCCGACATAATACTCACATGCCCACTAACACACTAAATCCACGCCAACTCCCCCACCCCCCCCACCCCACGCCCCCCCCCAAAAAAAACCGAGATCCTCAACGCCGTCATGTGACGCTCTTGCCTACGCCCAAAAAATATGTCCACTCCTACTGAGCAGATACGAGTTTATTTCTTTGAAATTAATAATCTGACACCACGACAAATAATGAAGCACAACGTCTCTTGCTAAAACAGCATGACCCACCCCGTCTTTCAAGAAATATGTAGGCGTAAACGTAATATAGAACACTGACAAAGGAATATACCTCGGCGTAAGTCTTATCGTTGGCTCTCTATTACAACCCACTTTCCCAACCACCGATTATCTTACTATGGTAGTTTAAAAGAGCAACTCCCGTCACCACTGTTGTTGTTACATAGACGAAAACAACCTCAAAAAGAGCAAAAACAAAGCGAGCAAAAAGGTCAAAAACGCAAATTATACATTCAAGTCCAAACATTCAACCCAGAATTCTAAGAAAAACAAATAACACATATAAGAAATAATAGGTGACAGAATCGGAATTTAATGCAATCTAACCAACCCTCTATATAAACAATATCTTATAGCTAAATTTTTCTATTGGCTGATTCAAAGTTCAACAAGTAAGTTTATTTCTATCGAGATCAAGTTACCTAATATTATTGTTGTCTTTCAAGATTAAATAACTCGTCTTTAAATATCAATTCATGCCATTAAGCCTAAGAAAAATCACCAATACCTTAGAATCGCACCAACTTACGTCTTGTACTCTCACTCAAGTTAAAACTGACTCTTAATTTGAGATTATGACATGAGACTTAACAGTTGTATATTAAAACGGTTAAGTATTATTTGTTTAACATATAGCTACTAATCTTAAAAATTATTACTTAGTAAAATTTATGAACCCATTCATTATCAGATATAAAGTATTATTAAATACCCCCATTTAACCACCCCACCAATCTACAAACCCACAACCCCATTAACAACACCACATAACGCAAAAAAAAAATAGAAAACAACAAATAGGAAAAAATAATTATCTACATAACTGTACAACTATGAAAAATGCTGTAAAATAAAACAGTTAACATAACAGTAACATTTCTTACTAGATATTTAAACTACTCAACATGAATTTGAGAAAGTATTGTTCATCTATTCGTACAGTGAATATAATAACACAGAGGAGTATATTTTCTGTTTTCTATATTTTTATGCTATTTATCAATTATCCCTGTTTTTTTCAGTAAATTAAATAATATTTTAAATGTAGTGATATAAAGCCAAATGATTATGACTTTCAGGGTAGTAGATAATATTCAAAGAATGCTATTGGGATAATTTGATTAATTTAATCAAAATTGTAAATCAGAGATGATTGTAATATTTTGTAAACATTTTAAACAAATTTTGACGGAGATTCTTGACAAATTCGCACCAGTGATGTCCTTAGAAGAGGTGCATGAAGTAGCATTTTGATTGAACAGTATACAAGTCTTGCACAAGTTTTGGACCTTTAAATAAATATAGAGCTTTGTAAGCCAAGATGTTATTGCTTGATTATATGGAAGATGAAGTGTTGTAAAATGCTGCAATATTAATCAAAAAATATTCTGTTGAGTTTGGTGAAATCTTGATTAAGCTTGGCACGCTCCCCTCCCAGGGTTCGACACCGATCCCACCGCGCCCGAATTCCTCGCCGTCTCGCACCGAAAACGTGCTCTCCCGTTCTAGCACGCTCTTCCATACTCTCCCGCCTCTATAAAACTTGTATCGCATTCTTCGTCTCGTCTGCTCTCCTGTTTACACAGACGCTGCTTTTGTGTTACTCGTCTCTCACAACCTGCTGCTACGGTTTGGGGTGACCAAATGTTAGTAGCAATTATTCTTTGTAATTATAATGTCTAATCCTGGTGGATATTTCATATCTGGAACATATTGGATACACAACAAGGTTATCATTTTCATGAACATCATCCAATATATTCAATTATATTTTATTCACACTGACATTGATTATAGTTATATTCAAAACCAGTCTAGAATTCATCATTTACCACATAAATTGAACATTCTTGCTAGAATTGAGTCCCTAACAAAGTCTATAATTAATCTTCAACTAAGAAGCCATCTGTATCTTTATACATTTATATGATTACTGTTTTTTTCTGTTTTCTCAGTAACCCCAGAGTACAATAATTATAAATGTCTGGAAAAGGAAAAACAAAGATACTTATACATGGTTTAATCAGATAGGATAGAATTGAGATGTTTTTATTGAAAGTTAAAAAACACAAAATGTAAATTAAAATAGCACCAAAACAAACCAAAACAAAAAATTATCATGCATGAACATATTTTTTACCATTTTCCAGAAAAGTCAAATCTAAATTTGGCAATTAAAATTAGTGGGAAAAATATCATCCACTGCATCATTGTCTCAATAGTCACATTCCTGCCATATAATCTTTTTTCGTTCCCTGTTGTGGTCGTCTGCTACTGATGAATTTAGCATGTCATGATTATGTCACAATGTCTCTTTTATTATGCACGACTTCCCCTCTATCTATCACCTCACCCTGCTCAATCCACTAACTACTATTCCTCACCCCCCCCAAAAAAAAAACGCAGATCCTCAAACCGTCATTTCCAGCTGCCACGCCAACATGAAATCTCAACTACTGCAGATATGGAGTTTATTTTAAATAATACTGAGCCAAACTAAAGAAGCACGTTTCGTTAACATGCACGTTTCAGAATTTTAGGCTGTAATGGTCTTTTAAAATTCTTAAAGGATATACGGCGTGTCTTTTCTGGTTTCCGATACTCTACTTTGGTAGTTTAAAAAGAGAAATCTGTCCACCTGTTGTTTTCATCCTGACAACAATCAAAGGCAAAAAACAGAGAAAAAAGGTCAAAATGAAATTATTCATCCTTCAAGATTCTAAAGGAAAAACCAATAACACTTTAAGCATAATCGGTGAAGAATGGCTTTACGAATCTTACCCACACCGTATGATAAGGCATTATATGCCAAATTTTCTTGCTGAATTTCAAAGTTTCAGCACAATTTGTTTTTGATGAATCAAGTTGACCTAAATACTATTGTTGTTCTAGATTAAATACTGTTAAGAGATCATGCCCTTAAGCCTAGAAAATACATACCTTAGAATCTGCACTTTAGTTGTACTCCATTAGGCTAACTTATTGAGTATGAGAGTTAAGTGTTTTATTGGTTCCGTGATATCTTGTCATAATATCATATTAGTTAAATGTATAGTTAAAATTGCCATTTCATTTCAGTATTTATTCAAATAACCTTAGCAATAATTCTTCATACGTACTAGTAAACTGCTCGTAAATATCACTGTTAACAACGATTCGAACTTTTCCTTAGCATAATAAATACTAAATGATTGCAGAGTTTGTTCAATCATGTCGTAAGTGAGAATTAACGATGAAGTATATTTCTGTTTTTCTATAGTATGGCTATTTATAAATACCTGTTTTTTTTAGTAACCTAACCGTCACATATTAAATGTAGGATGTAAAATCCTAATATGAGTGTTGAATTTCAATGGTATAAATATATATTCAATATGAATGTATGGATCAATGATTAATTTAATACATTGTAAATTCAGGAATAGATGTAATTCGTAAACATTTTTAACAAAATTGAAGGAGATTCTTACAATTGCAAGCCAGTGGGTTCTAGAAAGTGCATTGAATTACATTGATTGACAGTATACAATTGCCCAGCAGTTTGGACTCTCTGTAACTTAAATATATGAGCTTTGTAAGCAAGATGTTATGTCTTGGATTATGATGGAAAATTAGTGTTACAGAATGCTCGCCAATATTTAATCAAATAAATATGCCTGTTGAGTTTGGGGTGAATCTTGAATAACCCCCCCCCCCCCCCCCCCCGAGATCTCGGCCGTCGATTGCGCGATCGCGCCGAGAGGATCGCACGACGTTACCCATCACGTTAATCACAAGACTGTATAGTAATTACAACGAATCAATCATATAAATAATAGCTAATTATCTAAAATCATAATTAGCTGTAAATCCCTAATTAAGCTCCAACACTGCTAAGGTTGTGTCTGGAACACTCTTTTAGCATCTTAACAATGACTGAAAAAATCAGAATCAAAATTGATTTCCTATGTATTTAATTATGTTTTTTTCAAATTCTTATGTATGTTCTTGTTTTTCAACCTTTGTTTCTATGGTTGTTGATGAAATTTTCCGGGAACTTTTGCGTCATAAAAGCACAAAATAATTAATTCAACAAAAAAAAAATAACATACATTTAGATATTGGCTGAAAACACAATTGGTATTGGAATGTACACAAATCAACGTTTTGACGTGGGGTGACATGCAATACAGAAGTTACTAACTGGACCGTGTACCCGACGGTCGAATTTGGTCAAAGATCGCGACATCGGAGAAATAAGTCAGAAAGCCGTGGCAACTGCTTCGGCAGTCGCAGACATTTTGCGCAAAGTGTAGGGGGGGGGCGGATTCTGCCCCCCTTCCCCCCCAGCTTTTTAGTTAAAGTAGGAAGTGATTCATTTCCGTAATCAAACGGAAAATCTTTTGTTCTAGCACTTTATCGAAAAGTCATGAATT